>MU150346.1:0-89467 GCA_015584075.1 Collybia nuda
ATCTCTCGTTACCCTAGGCATGCGTCATTACAACATGTGTTTATTAACATAAATGCGTAAATTCCGCGTACAGACGGTTTCCCGTCGTATCACCGTTGGAGTGGGAATCATACCGTTTGCATAATTATAGAGATTTTGATCAGTGAGAATATTGATCATCTTGATCTTCCATATTGGATAATCATCCGATCCATTCAACAGAATGATGCGGTAAATGTTTCCCATAGGTTTGGACATGTTTTGGAATGCGATAAATGATGTAGCGGCAAATATAATAAAGTATTGATTTAGTTAAGGCTGGGGCCCATAACCTGTTAGAAATAGCAGCATGTGGAAGGGATCACTAAGATGTAGATGATATTTTCATGTACAGTATACGACTTAAATACATAGTTAATTTATATTGTTATCTTTTACTTACTAAGGTGGTTAGTAACTTGAGACTATATACTTAATAATATAAAACTGTTTCATAGATAAGTGTTCGTAATATGAGTCAATGACGATGAGGATGACGAGGGTCACCTCATTCCAACATACCCCTCTGCACAACATGTTCCCTTCTACCTGAAAGGGTCCCTAGGAGTCCTACACACAGAGCACTAGGTCCAGCAACAGACTAACTATCCATCACTGCCACATATGATGGCCTACAAGTGCACCTGTACTAATGTATGGTGGTATAAAAAATCATGAAGGAAAAAAAAAACATCTTCAAAAGTCAATAATATGTACTGTGTGTGGTCCATTTCACCTTAGTATAGTGTTTATGAGGACTTAAGCTGTATTTGTAGTCAATGAAAATGTAATATCAGTAAGAAACAAAAGGGGAGAAACATATTGGAAATTATTTTTAGAATTTAGTGGGAACCAGACTAGAATCCTGTCACCAACTCAATTTTATAGGTAATTCAAGAGAGGTTTTCCCTAATGACTTTTTGGCTCTGATAAGAAAGTGAGGGTGCAAGTAACCCATCAAAATCAGAAAAGGGTGTAGTGAGAATCCAATAATTCCAATTCTGCACAAATACATCAGTCAATGAATCTGATTACAAAAAAAACAAAGGGAGAGTGGTAAAAAATGCTGATGTACAAAAACATGAGAGCAACAGATTAAGTCTCTTTTCGCTTCTTTTTTCTTCCTCCATCCCCAAAGCCATCCGAACCACCATCTTCACCATCTACATCACCATCCGTATCTCCGCCTTTCAGACCCTTCATTTTTCTGGTTTGTAATTTTCCAAGATCTTGCTTCCCGACGTGTACACGACCTCTCAGGTCTCCCATCTCGTCCACTTCGAGGTTCTTGCGCTTCTTCCCCAGGCCCTTCTCGATATCTGTCTTCTTCAACTTGGGACGTTTCATTGCGAGCTTGAGAAGCTCCGGATCGGCCGCCTGATGGCGCCGTAGGGAAAGATCAAGGTTGGGGCCCATGGGCGTGAGTTCCACGCGGGGGACACGGGTGCCTGAAGCCAGCAGGCGGGTTGTGTATGTCCGGATGTGGATTTTAGGGAGCGAGGAGACGTCTTCGGGGGCGGAGGGTTGTTGGTTCGGATACATGTTAACTGTAGCATTGTTGAGAGACGAAGGGGTGGGGGCACAAGAGACGCTAATAACGTGCTCGAGTCCAGGTAGGCATATAGAATCGACGACCTCGCCGTTGAAGAAGTCCATCAGCATGGATTTGACTTGAATGTACCGTGGGTGCGTATCGAAGAGCTCGGATGCAAAGTGCATCATTGGTTTGTGACCGGGTGTGGATTTTGGGGTCTTCTCGTGGATATGTAAGACATTGTATGACCAGGGGAGAAAAAATTCATACCTTGAAGTCGTCCATCCCTTTCCAACTATCCACACCAACCTCCATCATATCTAGTACCCTCCCGTCGAACATTCGAACGAAAGTCAAACCGTGGGGTCGCTTTTTGGTTGTCTGCCCAACAACGAACAGAGATGCGTCATTCTTGGCTGACCAGAACTCCAAAGATGCTATTGAAGTCGATGCTGAATCAAACGGATGAATCGGGTTCTTCTTGGAGAACGAGATTCCGTTCGGTCGTTTCAGCGCCATCTAGATATATTTTAGCACTTCTCTCAAGAAAGAGCGATGCTATCAGCGTACTAGTTCGCGCATGACAAAGTTGAGGGTTTCTCCCGTGTGTGTTCCCTTCACGAATATCGCAGTCCTTGCATCCTCGATCTCCTTCGGAAGCCTAGCATCCAAGGCCCGCTTTGCCCGTGCATTTTTGGGTTTTCTAAACTGATCTTAATATTTTCTTGCATTAGTAAATAGTCTCCACTCACATTGTCCTCAGCATCTTTATGCTCGATGGTGGACTGAATAAATTTCCGTGGTTCCTGATCGAAAAAATCGAGGCGTGGACACGTGACGCTGATAGGAGTGTGACAATGCTGAGTGACATGCGTCACACTTGACCATGTGACCGCGCGCGAAGTTGTTGAATATCCATTTGAAAGTTGAGCCCGCTCAAGCCGACGACGAGCTCAAAACCTGCTTCCTGCCAGAATGGCCACCGCCAAGGTCAAGATTGCGGCTCGACTACGACCAAGACTTCAAGGCGAACTTGACGACGAATCCGTAAAAATTCACCATGACTCTGACGGTGGACAATCCTCGAGCTCTGCGAGTGGCGGTGGCAGCTTCATCACTGTTACAAACCCTAGAGATCCTTCTCAACTATTTAAATTTCCGTGAGGAGTAGAAATACTGCTCTTTTTGGAAATATCTCACACGCGGACTAGATTTACAAGTTGCTATGGCCAGGATTCGACTCAAGAGGAGATATTTCAGAACGATGTACAACCGATGATTGACGTGGTTTACAGCGGCGTCGTGAGTTCGGTTTCACTCTAAGACCACTGTAGCGAGCGGCGGCCTTGCCATTTCTATCAGTCTTTCTGATATACTTGCACCTCTAGACAGTCACAATTTTCGCATATGGTGTTACCTCTTCAGGGAAAACACATACAATGCAGGGAACGAGGTCTGAACCAGGCGTCATTCCACGAGTCGTGAAGGTGAGTCATAATTATACTGTACATGACTGCTCGTTAACATGCGATGAAACAGGCCATGTTCGACAAGAAGTCGAACTATAGTCAATATGATGTCTCACTATCAGTATCATATATGGAAATATACAAAGACGAAGTCTACGATCTCCTTGTCACAAGGGAGAATGCACGTTATTCTTTTCTTCTTCGTAGCTCTTGATGGCTAACGCAAGTATTTCTCTTCAGGCTCCCAAGCTACCAGTCCGTGAAAACGACGTGGGAATGGTTTTTGTTGCAAACTTGACTTCTGAACCTATCCACTCCGTGGAGGAGTTTGATATACTTTATTCGTGAGTCGCTGTCCCACCTCATTTTGTCGCACCTAATGTCTCGAAATAGCCAGGCAACCAAGCATCGTTCCGTGGGATCAACCAACTTGAATCGTGCATCATCGCGATCGCACGCTGTGCTAACTATTCAAGTTGACATGTTAGATCCTGCTGAAAATAGAAGTAGGTTATACAACAACACTAATACTACTTATCTAATACACTTTTAGCATTGACAGGAAAAATAAACCTTGTAGATCTTGCCGGCTCTGAGAACAACAAGGTTTGTTTTGAATATCCCAGTTATAATTGGTACTGATCCCACATTAGTTGACTGGGAATGATCCTTCACGTATGGCCGAGTCGTCGGCCATTAACAAGTCTCTCAGTGTTCTTGGCCAAGTTGTACATGCCCTCAACCAAGGCGCAGTAAGTATCCATTCAAACCCATGCTTCTTGGCCAATTAATCCCACTCCACAGTCGCGTATACCCTATCGTAACTCTAAACTTACGCGGATTCTACAAGACGCTCTTGGAGGATCGTCGGTAGGACTTTTAATTTGTAATTTGGCCCCTGGGGTCAAATTCAGACAGGATACGTTGAACACTCTAAAGTGGGTCAGGAATTCTAACCCGCTTCAACTTTGTCACTGAATATTCCCATCTAGCTTCGCGGTCCGAACAAAGAACGTTGAGAATAAGCCAGTAGTTAATGAGCGTGGTATGCTTTTCATTCGAACCCACCATGAGAATACTCATAATTCTCATCTTATCCGACTAGATAATCGACCCGCTCCAAAGCCCCATTTCGCCGCGGTTGCCATCCAACCACCGGCGGGGAAACCAGCCCCAGCTATCTTGCAACACATCTCAACGGCTGGTGCAGGGTCTGGTCCAGGGCCAACGCGTTCCCGGGCGTCGCTCGTTCCAGTGTCACGAGTTCCTCGCGTCTCAGCACATGGTGGGAATGGATACCAGCCATTCGCCCTTCCAGGCGCGGCCGTCGGACGGAGAGGGTTCAGCGAGAAAATTCCCGAGTCGGAGGTGGATAGATCTGGAAGCATCGGGGTTGGCCTGACGGAGAAGGACATAGACGAACGAGTGAGTGAATTTTTTCAAATAAATTCCTACTATTTTATTGGTTGCGTTGCCGAAACGAAGCCGATGCTGATTCAGACGTCATGACAGATTTCCAAAGCGGTGGAGATGGAGGTCGCGAGGCGGTTGGAGGAGCGGGAACGCGAGCGCGAGAAAGAAGAAGAAGCACGGCGGTCAAGGGAACAAGAACAGGAAGTCCAGCGTAGGAGCTCTGAATCTTCTCGGTCAAAATCAAGATCTCCGAAGAAAGAACAGACATTACCTTCAGGTGTTCTGACGCCGCTTCTGAAACGTCATAGGGATCTAGATGATGAGCTTCAAAATCGATTACAGGAACTTGAGAGGAAATTGTGAGTTCTTACGGCACTTCATTTGGAAAATGCTGATAGATTTGGTTTTTCATTTAGCGAACGTGGGAATAAAGAGCTGCAGCTAGCCGATGTGTTATCTCCAGCGTCCAAGAAGAAGACAGGGAGAGCATATGTCGCGCTTGCACGCGCACACTCCGAAAAGTGGGTCGACTTTTCCAAAACTTTATTCTGTGTTTTCTAATCAGATGGTCAATCCAGGGGTGACTTGCAAGTAGCGTTGGATCTTTATCGCAAAGCGGAGAGCTATGTACCTGACAACATCAAGCTGAAAGAGAGGTGGATACTTTTCGTTGTTCACGTCTTTCTTTGTAAAATATCCCATGGAAAAGAAAATTTCTGACTTATGGTCTTTCCTTTCGTGCTTTGCACTTTCTGTGCGACACGGATACAGAATCATCGAGATCGAGTGGTCCGTCAAGAATAACAGGGAGTTTGTTCCGTCTCCCAAGCCCCCAAAGAAAGCAAAGACGAAAAAGAAGGCTAAATCTAGCAAGGACCAGGTTTTGGCAGATGGTGCACCTATGGATGTCGATCAAGATAACGAAATGAAGATGGCCGGTCCCAGGCGAGGAGCTGCCATGTTCGGGGCGGAGTTGACCAATACTGATAGCCCTAATGGTGGCAGTGGCAAGCGACCGTTGGAAGAGGAGGAAGACGACGACTTGGCCGAAACTCCTCAAAAGAGACAGAAAAGAGGGGGAAAGACCAAGGTCGTCGTCACGATCGATGACAGTGATGGGGATGACTGGATGCCTCCAGCTCCACCAAAGAAAGGGAAACGAAAGGCCGTTTCATGATTGTATTCTTGTGTGTATTACCAAATGGCCACCCGGTGTAGTGTTTATATTTTTAATCCTATGTTCAGTACTATATACCGCATTGTTTACTATTTACTATTATCAGATTGGATTTGACGTGACTAGATTGTTTTTGTTATGATGGCTTGCCTTTGGTCAATTTCGCCTGTCATCTCAACTCGTGGGCGGCACGGGCACGCCCATCATTTCGGCAACACGAAGTAGCTCCCTGAGAATGACAACCTTTTTTTGGATGATACACCAGCTTACACCAGTCTCGGATGGGAACATTTCGACCAACTTGGTCGTGAAAGCCAATGAACATTTATCTATTCTAGGGACGCGTGACGTCTCATCGTGCCACTCTCAGGAGGATGAGTAACTCCCCGTTCCTGGCTGTGCACCGTGTACTATGATGAAAGCTTTAAGCCCCCATCGAGTTTGGAGCTCTCTCCAACAACTCCCTCATGTCCGTATTCATCCCCCCTCTCAACGACCTCGAAAAGCAAGCGAAGACCCATGCCATCCTAATGACAACAGGTTTTCTTATCTTGCTCCCTCTAGGAGTTTTAGGCGCGAGATACGCTCGCACTTATAACGACAGGTATGTCATGAAAGCCTGCTGCCGCTCCTAGTCCCAGCGATGCTAATGCGATTTCCCTAGATGGTTCACTGCCCATTGGTTTATTCAGCTCGTGGTCTCAGCCCCTGTCATCTTCGTAGGATGGTCCAAAGGCTACGACACGACTGAAACGCTCGGATTGGGCCACTTTATCGATCCTCACGAAAAGATGGGCTTAACTCTATTAATACTCTACGTCATCCAACTCGTCTTCGGGATGGTCATTCACTTCGTCAAGTGCCCTACCCTGTTCCGCGGCCACCGCCCGCCACAAAATTACTTTCACGTATTTTTAGGGCTTGTGATATTGGTTATTGCCGCTTCTCAGGTTAGTTGCCGCTGCGATCGGCCGAATGTTTGAGCTAGCGTTTCAATCTAATTTTTTTTCTCCTTCCATTTGACAGGTTCATTACGGGCTATACATAGAATGGGATCTCGCTCTGGGCGGTGCGCATCATGTACCCGACTCTGCCAAACATGCTTGGTTGGCTTTAATTATTGTACGTGTTTGTCAAAATGGACGTGAAATGGAAGACTTGATATATACCATCATAGGTCTTCTGGGTGCTATACTTTCTCGGGTTGAATCTGGTCCCACGTCAGTACAAAAAAGAGAAAATAGCCAGGGAAGATGGTCAACGAGACCATATTGCGCTGCGCGGCTCGCCAGACAAGGCTCAGGCATAGAGGACACCTATATATATATATGTAATGAGGACGATATATTGATACATTCAAGTCGGACAAGATACGGAATGATAGCTACAACGAGTAATAGAACGGAACGAAGCAACATTTCTAGGGGGGTGAAAGCAAGGCGAGGAGTAACGATACAGTGGGGTGGGTATTGATATATAGCGTTGGTCTTTGAATAAATAGGGAATACGGGAAGCAGGAGTCGGCAGACGAAGCGAAAGAGAGGCCTTTATATACAGTGGGTTGGATGGTTGGTTGGTTGTTGGGCTACGCCTCAACCGGATTGCGAATAGTGGGTGTTGTCGTGAGTGGAGAAGCGATAGCCTCCGTCTTCTTCGTCTTTGACGGGGGGCCATTGGTGTTCGGCGGTCGAGGTTGGCGTGGTAGAATAGTCGCGAGGCATGGTATATCCGAGTCGGTACTGGTCCTGTCTATGCCCAGAACCCGACTGGTCTATGGGGTTGGTGGAATAAGCGATCTGCTGCTGCTGAGGCGAGATGGAATGATGGTGGCGCGAGGAAGTCGCGTAGGGCGTGGACATGGGCTGCTGATAATGAGTGGCGTAGCCTGGGTGCATCTGACCCGGCGATAAAGGCATAGTGGGAGACGGAGTTCCGAGAACGAAAGCGGGGAAAGGGTCGGTTAGAAACAAGGCCCCAACTAACAGGGAGCTGGAGTTTTGGGCGGGGAAAATGATGACACCAGCACCAGGGATGTCGTCACTGCCCCAAGAGGAAATAGCAACCTTAAAATCCACATTGTGCGATCAAAAAAACAATTACAAAAACAAAAGACACCTCCTCGACAACTCACAGTTTGGTCCTCGAAAAGGATTCGAGATAAAGAGCGGAAGGTGGATTGATTGACCACGTTAACGTTGGGATCGCGATGGCGATCGGGCATGAAAGTGCACAGAGGTGGGGAATGGCGCCTGACCCAGCCTTGGACATCTCGCAGGATCGGGCGGCCGAGAGTAATCTGGGCGAAGAGATGCGAAGGCCAGAGATCTGTCCTGCTGCGATGTCGAGAGTCAGCGGCCATATACAATATAAAAATGAGTTGCGTACTTGTCGCCGTCGGTTTCGACGGCCGTGACACGGATAGTCTGGCTGCTGCCCTTATCCGAAGTCCGCATCCCGCTCACGGTGAGCGCGCCTCGCCATGGCCTCTGTTCAGGCCCTTGTTGAGACGGCGGCGGGATGAAGCTGTCGAGATGAGTAGGCAGGCGGAAAACCATGTTTGTTTGAATGTCGGAAAAAACGGTCGAACTCCTTGGCCTTTAACTGTTTGTGGTTGCGCTAGGGCTATAGGTGAAGAAATTTAACCGATATCACGCGAAAGTACCCGTCCATGAAAGGGATGCGCTACCTGCAAGATAATTGAGCGAAGGGAATACCATCTCATGGTTCCATGGCAGAGGTAGCTATGAGCGACAAGGTACGGTTACTCCAAAATACACCTGAAAGAGAAAAAAAAAACTGGGGGGTTGTCCATATGGAGTGATTTGGGGAGAATCTAGAATTGAGTAACAAACAAGCGGTATTGGTGGCTTGGATACGGAAGATGATCTACGATGATTTACCAGGAAATGGCTGGTGGGAACTTATCATATCTACATCGCCTAATCGTCATTGGCGGACAATTGAAGAAGTTTAAACCCGAAACAACGGATAATATTCATTACATTGACCCTTCGTGCCTTGGACTTGTGGGCACAAACTCAAAATGCTAAGAACCCGATGACATGCACGCGGAAGACCTGAATAGACCTGACAAAACAAGCATTGTCCCGGGGATACCTGATTATCGCATCGATAGCGGAGTCCGATGTACGTTACTTTACGTATGATCCCTAAACTCTCTACTCGCATTAAATGAAAGAAACCAAAATTCTGTCCGGATAACTTTTTTTCAGTTCACTATGGTCTACCCTGGCTTCCGTGCAATTGATGCGATGATGTGTTGCCATCTCCAATGGAGAGGCTCGTAAACGTGGATAGAAAAGGTGGCAACGCATGCCCACGTGTATATCAAGCTCGGAGGGGAATATGCCCACCGTTTTGCATGAGAATTCTGGCGTTGTCGGAGAGAACATTAGAAGAGAGACGGAACCCGCCACGTTGTCAAGGCCTCCGACCTCACGTGGGACGGATTTCCGGCCCGCTTTATTCCGCCCGCCAACCCGCTCTTCCCATGACCCCGGCCCAACGCCGCTTGTTTAAACGCCCAACTCAACCATACACCACGTACCCCCTCCCAGCTTTCTAATCGATACTCATATCGCGATAGACGATTCGTTTATTGAGAAACAGAAGCATGACGACGCTAACGATTGAAAAAAAAAACCCAGCTTATGCCCATATGTGAACTGGTAGCCATCGTTTTTCATATTCCGATGCAACACTATGTTGCTCTCATTGCTTATTTCAGGAACGCCTCCCGAGTAAATATCTCTCGGCAACTACATCTAATCCAGCTTCATCAGATTTCTGGTGAACGGACTAGCGCTGGGAGTCAGCTTGATTCAACCTGCGAGCCCCGGTCATAGGAGTCAGGAATACAGTTCACTTTTTGAATGGGACGACTAGTGTTCCACCCGCGGAACAACGAGGATGCCCCTCAACACGCCGCCAGGCGTGATCTATCCCTGTCCCGTGTCTCAATGCTTGGGCCCTCAGGAGTTTGCCTCGGCAGACTCCAGGGCAGCTCATGCCCCAAGACAGGTCAGGTCAGGTCAGGTTCCAAGGTTCCTCGATATCAATTACATTACCTACGAGCATTTTAGTAAGTGGTAAAATTACATCCCGATGTCATCTTCACACCGAAATATTGTAGCTCTGGTAACAACACCGATCCCGGATCATTGTCGGATGGGTCTCGTGGCCCCCCCTTAAACTCTCGCCCTATCTGCATAGCTTTCCCCCCTGCAATACGCACATTACGGGATATCAACCATTGACTCAACCCTTGCCCTCGGTCTGTCCTCGTACAATACCATGGATGCCTCACCCTTCCCCCTAGTCGATTGTGGTTTGCCCCTGCGGGCGGGGGCCGGTAGGAACACGGGAATATCGAGACCAAGGTGAACGTCCTCCCCCGGCCGGGGATTTCGGGCTAGGGTCAATATACACGCCCACCTGTGGGAGGTCTAACGGTCAACCAATCACCATGATATCGATACCTGGGAGTGGGATCCTTGAAGCTGCGTTTCACCCTCCTAGTGACAACAATACTGGCCGCCGCACAATTGAATACCAGGGTATCATTTTTTTTTATGACCTGGAGATCTAAAAATATGGAGTTTCACGAGGGAGGCATAACCTTCCTATTTTTGACCTCTTACAACATCCCATTTATGGCCGTGCGGAGATCTTGGCGTGAACACGGGATACTCAGCTAGCCAGTCACAAATCTCCAAGAAGTCTCAATTCGGTCGATAAATCGGAAGTAAGATTGAGGTATGCCCGACTACAACTCCATTAGATTACCGCTCGCTCGAGTCCTTCATTTTGGGTCTCTCTTGTCTCTTTTTCTTTCCGCAGATCGCTAAGCAACCAAGGGACTTCCTCGGTCACCGGGAAAGGAGAAGATTTGAGTTTGGTGGGATCCATTCATACTTGTAAGGGACATGTACACCAGAATAGCGGAGGGTTTGCCAACAATGCCCGAAACCCCCACTGCCTCCAATCGTCCTCGTAGGCGCTCCGCTCCGTGGATCATCCTTGATCAGGTTCAACGGTGAGAAGATGATTGCTGGGGCTACATAAATGGATGAGAGATACCGTAATGAATTACAACAAAATAGTTAAGAATAAAGTGCGCAGTGTCCGATCAAAGTATGGAAATGTACATATGTATCATGTTCGTCATTCCACTAATTTCAGTGGGGTCAGTCTGCTTGAGGCAGTTCTTGTTGATCGCCGTTTGGGTATGGGTGACGATTGAGCAGAAATGACCTGTCAGGAATTTCAGTAAGTTGGTCCGCGTGACCAAGCCGCAGTAATAAAGTTCCCACCTGATTATCAAGTTCTGCCAGTGAACGCATCTGGGCCTCCCGGAGACTTGTGAACATTTCTTTAAGGTTTTGGATCGTCTTCTCATCCGCCTCTTTGGATACCCTCACCTCGGCAAGTTCTTCCTCAACTTCCTGTGCCTTGCCAACAGCGGTATCGACCTCTGATTCTAGGTCTGACACACGTGTGCGCTCGGATTCTAGCTGATCCCTAGCAAGGGTCAAGCACGCAAGCTGGTCATTGAACGAGGATTCGAGGGCTTCGTGAGCCGTGCGGGCTACTTGTAACTGCGACTTCAAGTCGTCGACTTCCACTCGGGTGGACTGGAGAAGTACCTCGAATGCCGAGATAGCCGCCTGGTGTTTTTCGGACTCTTGTGCGCGGCCTGCCTCGGCCGTAGAAAGAAGGTCCGTAGTGGTTGTTATCTTTTCGTGGGCTTCAAGGAGCTGCGTGCGGAGGTCCTTGGCTATAGAGCCGTTTGCCTCGGATTCCTGACGGAAGTTCCCTGCCATTGACTCGACCATCGCTAAATTTTTCTCAGTCTCTCGTAATTCTGATTCATTGGTAGCTAGACTCTTAGCTAGCTGTTGGTTCTTGTCCTGTTCTTCCCGGAATTTCGCAGCGGTGTTATCTAGGGTTAGTTGTAGTTCGGTGGTCACTTCTTGGGCATCTCGTAAGCTATTCGTGGCTGTTGCTAACGTCGATTTTACTTCGGTCAGAGAGGCGGCTGAGTCGGCGGTGGCTTTCCGTGCTTCCTCCAGCTGTGAAACTAGGGCCTCACGAGCGTCTGTTGCAACTGTTAATTGTGTCCGTAGATCGTCGACGTTAGCATTTGAAATTGTGAGGTCAGTCTCCAGTTTAGAGACTGACTGCTCGGTCGTAATGATTTTCTCCCGGAGAGTGATAATATCTGCTTGAGCATGAGATAAGGATGCAGAGTGTTCCGCGACGCGGGCATTTTCTTGCGACAGTGCGTCTTGCAAACCCTCTGTCTGGAAAGCCAAGGATACGACCGATGCTTCCGAAGTTTCTAAAGCAACTTCGAGTGCAGATTTCTCACCCTGGGCTACGGATAATTGGGCAAGCAGTGACTCGTTGTTGGATTCTAGGGCTTTGAGCTTCTCCGATACGGAGAGGCCCTCCGTTGTCGCGCTTGACAGCGCCTCTGATACCGTATTATTTGTTGCTTTGAGGGCGTCAAGGGTCCCTTCGAGATGAGATATTCTTTCCAAATGTACTGTCTTTTCTTCTTCAAGCCCATCCACCAAGTGCTTCTGAGCCGCGAATTCAGCTTGCAGAATTTCTTTCTCAGCAAAGATCCGGATCTGAGAGGTCTTTTGGGATTCAAGTTCAGCCGCAGCAGCCTCCAGAGTGGACCGGAGCGCCGCGGCCTGATTTTCCGCGGTTGCAACCTGTGAAGCCTGAGCGGCAAAGCGAAGTTCAGTTCGACTCAGGGCTTCTCGCGCATCCGATAATTCATGTAGATATTTCTGCTTCTCTGTTTTTAGAACAAAGACGTCTGCATCTTTGGTTTGAATGGTCTGCTCAAGTTCCTTGACTCGGGCTAAAAAAGAGGTCTCCATCTTGTCCTTTGCTGCCTGGAGTTCGGAGAGGCTAAAAGTCTGGCGCTCTATGGTGGAGGTATTCTCGGCCGTTCGTTTCTCAAGTACAACGACATTATCTTGTAGTGTGGATATGTGAGTATCGCGGTCAATAAGGTTATCTTCCAACGTCAAGTAATTGTCCTGCAAGTGAGCATATTTTGCCTGGAGGCGTTCCAGATCCCATTTACGCGAGCCGAGTTGTCGTTCAAGGTCGGCTACCTAGATATGCCCGTGTAAAAATCATTCCTTAGAATAATAGACACAATGTGCACAAACCTTCTCTGCAATACTTGGTTCCTCAATCAGCGGTAGATCATCACGGGAAGCGGCGAGACTATGATCCGGGGTGGAGGGTGGGTTTGAGTGATTGTATTCGCTCTGAGCCTCATCCTCAAAATCGGGTGGGTCCTCATCGTCCGGTCCCGTTCTGTGCGTACTGGGAGTAGGAGTCGGTTGCTGACTCAGATTCGAGATGAACGATCCCGATTGTGGCCCCGTGACTCCCTGAGCAGGTCTCGAACGCGTGGGTAACGCCGAACCTGGTGCGGTCGGCGATGAGGTGTTGTAACCACTAGGGTATTTAGAAAAACATGTCAGTAATCAGACGTCGACGACCGTTGGAGTTAACGTACAACGTGGTTACAGGGGTCGGAAATCTCGCGGGACTCGTCTCTCTAGCTTCGTTGAGTGCCTGTGTTCCCGTTCGGCCACGTCCGCGACGAATTCGTGTCGTCCCGGTTTCCGTCTGGTCTCTGTTAAGTACAGTTTCGTCATTTTCATCTTCAAGGTCCGTCAATGGTGAGCCTGGGCGCGCGCCTGTCCCTTCATGTGTTCTCCGCGACGTGTTCGGTCTAGACTCCAACTATTTCCCTAGGTTAGTAGTATATATCGATGGAATCATATGTACGAACCTCGTCATGCGACATGGACACCGTCGATTCATTGGCAGGTGAAGCATCTCGAAGCGACAGCCTCACACGTTTTGGCCTACTAGGTATCACAAGTGACAGCTGACCTTCTCCCTCGTAATCATCGTCATCGTCTCGGGATAGGAACGAAGACCGACGTGGGCGCTTGATGCCCCGACCAATTGTTTGTTGTATCACCTGCCTCCAGACCGATTCTTCTTCTTCTGAGGATAGTGCGGCATGAGGGGGTATAGATAGCACTCGTCGGGCGCTAGCGATCCTGGAGACTGGATGTAAGTCGGAACAAAGCCTGTTGGTTGTGGTAACTCACACTTGCTTCCCATGATCAGTCAAGATGAGACTCCCTGCTGCAGAACTTGAGGCGGCGAGGATTCCTTCTTTCTCCTGAGAAACGGGCGGTAGGCAAGCGAGGAAGTGAAGTGGACTTCGGAACTTACAAGTTTTTGTACTGCCTTACTCACAAAACTCGACCAGTGGGGTCCTAGTTGGTCTTTCCTTGCTTGTGCTGTCTTTTTGACTGAGTGGAATGAGCCATAAGAAAAAGTAGTATATATGTGCTTATTCTGGGTGCGAGATGCTTACCTTGGGCCCTCAAAGTTAAGGAGTGTACTGCATGTCGCTTGTGTTCTCTTTGAATTTGAGAAAAGGCTCCAAGGACACCTGTGATACAATAGTATCGGCTCGACTTAGTCATGCCACTAACAAACCACAGGCAATTAAAATCGATAACGTACGTTCTGGATATGATAATTTGACCACTTTCGCGGACTTAGATGCAACCATGAGATCAGCGAAATGGTTACGAGGGTAGGATGGGGTGTGCGGCGAGAGTGATGGCAAGGAAGATGCGGAGAAGGGTCGATTACCGTAATGAGCCAGTGTTGTGACGCCGCACCGCCGCGTGAGTCGCTTATTTAAATGGGTCACTCATGCCATACACGTGGTCGTGCACGGTCCCATCGGGCCCGCCTTACAATCAAAAATGGTATAGGGCGGGAGGGCGGGACCTAATCCAAACGTTTATCTAATAATCCGAGCCATAAAACCCGTTCAAATCACACTGAGGAGACAAAAGACCATCTTCTCTTGCTCGGTAGTTGTGTGCCGAAGACATCAGATCAGAGGTGCCAGTTGGTGCCACAATGTTCTCACCAAGTGCCAGTGGCGGCGCAAAAGGCGTAGAAATAAATAAGAACAATCATCGTGGCCACGTGTTGTCATGGTTGCCTTCCAGGTTGGAACGGACACTGCTCCTCTCTTGTCGAGTTTCAGCCACTGTATATCACGGAAATTCGTGAAGATGGCTGACCACGAATTACCACCCCTTGGAAAAATGATGATATCACCCCTATTTAGGCTCGTGGACCGTGATACCGTGGCGTTCATTCCATTGCTGAATTTCAAATACCCAGCCTGTGGCAAGTATTGTGGTTGGATCATCAGCGCAGAATATGGACCACGGTAAGCATCGTCTTGAATCAGGTATGAATTATTATTCAGTAATATAAACAGGTACCGCCCCCGACCCTACCGAGAGATAGGCGGGCTTCCGCACAAACCCTGTCGCTCAGTTCGGCACTACTCGGACAAAAATGAAGGAACTGACGAAATTCTACCCCCAAGTGCTTGTTCAATGTCGCAGACTCCAACGGTCCTGAAGCAAAAAGTCCAGATCGCTTTCGACTTGTATCAGTCGCCTCTGAACGGTATCGACTTTCTCGCTCATGAGATTTTGCTACCCTGGATGCAGAGGAGCCGCCATGTTGAGAAGCTAATCATACCTAAACTTGATGACCCTCGGTCGCTAGTGTACGGCATAATGTGAATTCGTATGTTATTCACGACCGTCAACCTCAGATCCTTAACCGATTTTCTCAGCCCCGTCAAAACCTCCAATTAATACAAACCTCTGGTGAACAACAAGAGAAGATCTTGGTTTAAATAATTTCATTTCGCATCTCGTACTGCGCAGGATCGCTTGCATCAAGAAAGCGTTGCTCCAAATAATCATCTCCGGGCTGGGCTGGAGCGATTCACGATACTTCCATAGGCTATAGGGCCCGTACAATGCCAAAAAACATTATACGGGCCATCTAGGAATTTTCATGGACCTCTACATTTGTGATTGATGTGCCTTATCGTCGAGGACCCTTTTTTCCAGTCTCTTGTTGAACGCGTACGCCGCGGCCTGCTTTGGTGTCGAATCAATAGGACAACCACGGACACCTCCCAGGTTTGTACCTGGCTGTCCACCAACACACATTTTGTTCAAACAGCGCCCTAATTTTGGAGGTAGAAACAGGGTTGTTGTGCGCTTCACGCCGTCTCGAAGCCTCCTAGGTCTGATGGAAAATACGTACGCCCCACTCGATGCGATGCGGAAAGTCATTTTATTTTTACCCCAAAAATTTACACTTCGCAGAGTACTTTCTATATAGACCCATTGGTTTATCCTACAATGGGGGATGGATCGCGCCGATCCTTCCACCAATAGCTCTTCTCCCATAAATTTGGATACAAAAGGTGGCCTCTTTTGGCGCAGTCAGGACCCAATCCTTCGCCCGCTTACATTGTGGCTACCCGGAATTTTATTGGCGTTTCGGGAGTTATTTAAAATTAATGCCGCCTTGCGGACCTTCGAACATTGAGAGCCATATTCAATTGCTTGTACGATCCTAACAACTACATTTGCATTGTTGAGAAGCATCCGGGCTCACGCCAGGAGCTATACAAACACACGACGGTATACCCGTTGATATGGAAATGTAGTTCAAGTGAGAGCGTTGCTGATTGCCTTAATCCAGATTTCCCGAGGGAATCGCTGATCCCCTCACCCACCTTCTGTACCATTTTTGAACGAGACAGGGTAACTGGAGGGAGTTATGTCCCTTTAGTATCTCTGCGGCCTCCTGGCATCATGATACCCGCTTTATTGAATTCGCCGACTTTTGGGTATCCAGGCTCCATCACTGTGGCCTAAGACTCCCAAGAGCGCCGAAGTACTATCCCGCTCGTTTTTTCATCGCCTATGGAGCTGACCTGCTAATACACATAGAAAAATAAATTCGACAGGGGCCGTTCGGCGTTCACCCACATAATGACAGCAGCTTGCCTTGTTAGGTATAGTGCATTGGAGACAGTACGACATCTAGGAGGTTAAACACCCGTCTACTAGGGACGATGTTCTCGTCCTTATTAGTGATAATTATTCAACAACCACGGCATTTCCTGCGCGCTCAAAGACTACCCCCGTGTTGTTTTCTCCGTTTGATTTCATATTATATGTGTGTGACCAAGTCCTCACTTTAAAGGAGCCATGGTCTGGCATCTCTCCACACCTACAACTCATTGATCCGTCGGCAGAGGCCGGATGGTGCCAAACCCAAAACTGACCCTGGCTAGGTTTGCTCTAACCTGCCACTGCGCACCACTACATTATCATCCCCGCCAATCATCTCGCCCCAACATTGCGTGTGTGACTAATGGCGGTGCACCATGGTATCCTTAAAGCCTGCGGCCCCAGGTTCAATCCATCTACATCTTCGAAATTCAAAGTCGAGGTTCAAGGTTCTCTGCATCAAGAGAAGATATTAACATCGAGGCTCAAAAGTTTTGAGAAAATCCCTAAATTAAAATCGCAACATTTGACCGTGCCTTACTCCCTTGGATCTTGACTGGCCAGCGACATGTTGGACTCTTCCCATAAAGGACCAAGGAGGAGGAGGAGAGTGAACTCGATGCCGGCTAGGTATAGCTAACTTATTTTCACTCCGTCTACTTCCCTGATAATTAGGTGAAACGACGAAATCTTCTTGACGCGTTTCCTGCCCCTCGTAGCGGCCTCGCACGGCGGCCCAAGGCACACAAGACCAATGATTTACTAGGCCTTATTTAAGCTGCTATGTTATGGGGACTCAATAGTTCCTAGAATTGCGAGAGTGATATACCAGATACTGACTGAATTCTGTATAGTCTGCGTGGCTGCTCTACACGATTCGATTACTCCCTAGGGCGGACGTACATGGTCAGTAAGCGTGCCCCTGATTATTGAGAACCCAGACAGGCATTGAAGCTTATCTTGTTCGGCTTTAGATGGTCGTCGTCATTTGCAGTTTTCTCGAAGCCCTCGAAGAAGTCAAAAAAAGTACACAACGTATCATATCTTGCTTCCCTGGCCCCGTTTTATCGACGAAGACCTTCTGCTGTTCCGTGTTGCGCCAGCTTCTGGCAGACCGCTGGTCGGCATCTCACGAACAGAGTCTTGGTGCAACGGCGGCACCGCGGGCTGCATATCCTGTGTACGTCCGCCGCGGCCGAAAGGGATGGTGAATTGGACATTGCTTCCGAGTCTAGTGTTAGTGGAGACCCGCTGGCCTCTAGGGATTGCGTGCTGCATCGATTGATATTTAAAGCGCAGATCGAGTGGATATGGGTGGTATTTTCTCACCTTCCGTGGCAACCATATGTCACAAGGAGAAATCTCGCTTGTGGTTGGCGACACGCAACTCTCAAGAATAAATTCTTGTTATCCTATAATACAACAGGACCTTGGGTATTAAGGCTCACAAATTTAGTGGGAGCGTCTCGGGAGAATAGCTGGCTTTTGGAATATTCATTACAAGTCTATTTGCGTCTAAATTTAGGATTTTTTGTGTGTTATACCCTTCGTTAAATTCGACCCTGTTTGTCTGGACGCACAGTGGGATTCCATCAGAACGAATTGGACTTACATAGTTTCTCTCAATTCCCCCAAAAAGCAAACCAAAAGCTTGACGAATTCTTCCGAGCATTATGCGCGGTACAACGGTGTCTGGCCTCTTTTAAGATACTTATTGACGCACGATAACTTTCGGAGCGAGATATTTTACGGGTTTTGGGCGGGACGTCGGCCCGCCTGTGGTGTGATAGCACGTGACCAAAGAACGCACCCGTCATTGCAACTCCAACAGACGCCCAAACCAGTCATGTTACCAACGCTGGGCGGCCCTCTTGTCCACCTTTACTATCAACGTCCACGTCAAGGTGGCCGCTCGTGAATTCTCCTCACAATAATATCGCTTCTAGGGGCACACCGTAGCGAATTGAACATCAACATCAGTCATACGAACCCCGAACGTTAAGGTATAATCGAATTACAACGACTTACGGTATCTATTCACTTCTTGAATCATGTGGGGAAAGATCTTTTATTTACGGGATTACTTTTCTTATATGCGCATTACAGCCTACAACGGTGGGGGCACACCAGAAGGTAACGGTCTTAGCTCGGAGAAAACCTAAATTGTCTAGCTAAGTGGTCATGAGGCCAAGGCATCTTTCCAGCCCGAAAATCGAGTATCAAATTCGCTTCGGCGCATATAAAGGCCCCCAAATTCATTTGGTACAATCCTTGTCAGCATGTTTTCTTTAAAGCTGTGGGCTGCCACAGCAGGAGTCGTCGTCTTTACCTCAACTTTGACGGGAGTTCAGGCATTGGACAATGGTGTTGCGCGTCTTCCAAGTACGTCATTACAACTATAATACGCCACGAACTTCATAATTGACAACGAATTACACAGTTTTGGGCTATAACAGTATGGGACCTTTTCTTACTGCTTTTAGCCTGCGAATGATGAACGATTTTTACCAGCCTGGAATGCATACCAAGTAAGGCGTGGTGCGACGGCCATTTTTTTTGGGTAAACTGACAGGTTTCAGTGCAATATCGATGAAGACCTCTTACTCACCACGGCTAAACTGGTAAAATCCTTGGGTTTACAAGTCAGTCCCAGTTGGTCCTCCGGACAAAACTATGTTAACATTCGAGATCACAGGCAGCTGGATACAATTACGTCAACATTGACGACTGTTACTCTGAGAAAAATCGCAGCGCCGCAGGTGACATCGTAGAAGGTATGATCTAATGTTTATATTCTCGGCTGAAATAACTAATAATACGGGTTTAGACAAAATAAGATTCAAGGGTGGAATGAAAAAGCTAAATAGCCAGATCCATGCACTGGGCTTGTAAGCATAGTCTATTTGAGATACAAATGACCACTAGCTCACGACCAATCGTTAGCAAAACCGGAATTGTAAGTAACTGCCACTGCAGTAAGGACTGAGGCCTAAGATCATATATTCTTAGTATAGTGATTCAGGTTGGTTTACCTGTGGTGGATACCCTGGTTCGTATCAGAACGAACTCCGGGATGCAAAGACTTTCCAAGATTGGGGCTTTGATTATCTCAAGTTGGTTTTTTTTTGTTGAACTATCTCATCAATTCGCTAATCTTCCATAGATATGACAACTGCGCCAGTACGGGATTTTTGTTTCTGAGTTGATATTGCACTTGATTTCTTACCGTGCGCTGTGCTTAGTTCCGTACGACAGCATCACGCGTCAAGGAATTGTTGGCAGTAAGCTCTCTGATATCGTATCACCTAATAATTGTTTTCTAAATGCAATACAGGATACCAAAGAATGGCTGATGCCCTCAAACAAATATCGGCTAATCGCAAGACTCCTTTCGTATTCTCCCTATGCCAATGGGGATGGGTGAGTTAGTTGTATTCATGGTGGTGCAGAGCGTTAATGCGTTGTTTTTTTCCCTCTAGAGTCAAGTTTGGCTGTATGTAACTGTGTCCATTCTACCTTGACAACATAACTGATTGGATATCTTGTTAACATAGCTGGGGTGCTAATCTTGGTCACAGCTGGAGGGTGAGGAATAACTCTTCCGTCTACAAACGTAAATAATGAGCTAACATGTTCTACAGACGACGGGAGATATTGCGCCTAAATGGGACTCTCTCGCATTCATCATTAACTTGTAGGTCCACGCGCCCGAGCTGATGTTTCTCGTGACTAAATCCATGATAGCAACTCGTTTATAACCCAGGCCACTGATTTTTATGGCCGCAACGATTTAGACATGGTATGTCCGTCGTCCCTAGCGTATTCCCGAATTTAAGCCAACGCATTTCCTAGCTCCAACTGTATGTTTTTTCCCTTCGGGATTAGTATATTTCCTGATTCATTGCCAGTGGGAACGGAGGTTTGACTTACGAGGAGGCCAAATCCCACTTTACAGCCTGGGCATTGATGCGGTCCCCACTTTTGGTGTGTTTACTTTTTCTCTATTAAGGTGTCACTCCTCATTGCTTCCGATAGATTGGCACCAACGTAGGACCTTCTTCCATATGACGTAGAAGAATGCTGATGTCAACCGAAGTTATCTGCTATTACCCCCGACATTTTAGGCATTCTTAAGAACAAGGAGATCCTCGCGATTAACCAGGACGATGTTGTCGGAAAGAGTATCTCGCCTTTCAGGTGGGGAATCAACGTACGCCACCATGATACTTCTTGTGTTGAATTTTCCCATGACGAACGGGTGCTTGATTAGCCTGACTGGACCAGCAATAGCACTCACCCTGCGCAATACTGGAGTGGACCGACCAAGTCTGGAACCGTGTTTATGCTCGTAAGTTCTCACGCCTTCAATTTACCCAGTTCCCAACGCATTTTTTCTTTACAGCTGAACACACTCAACGTTCCATCGACTCTTTCTTTCAATCTGACCGAATCCCCTTGGATCCGTGCTGGTCGCCAATACTCCGTCAGGGTGTGTTCAGGCTACCGTTAGCTTCACTTTCTTAACCCGTTCTAATGTGAGTGTCCCTTGTAGGATCTGTGGAGTCATACCGACAACGGCACTGCCGTACGAACTTTCACTGCCAACAACGTGCCTCCACATGGTGTTGTGGCATTGTTGTTGAAGGACGCGGGCGACGAGCCTGGAGGCTTGTTCCCTGAATGCAGCGTTTGGTGGCAATGCATCGACAAGAACGGAACCCATGTGGGTGGCTGATTATCTTAGCGAAATTTCCAATGTAAAGATACAGGAGATGATTGTACACGCTGAAATTGATTGTATTAGTGACAGAGGGAGCGTGTATGCAATGGTTGATGTACTTTTTTTAACGATCAAAAACCTGTTGAGTTTAGTTACGTATACAATTTGAAGTGTGA
Organism: Collybia nuda; assembly: GCA_015584075.1. Taxonomy (NCBI): domain Eukaryota; kingdom Fungi; phylum Basidiomycota; class Agaricomycetes; order Agaricales; family Clitocybaceae; genus Collybia; species Collybia nuda. The sequence goes on from MU150346.1 coordinate 21,490, forward strand.
ATTAATTAAAGCACAATATAAGTATAGAAATGATACAACCGGAGTATAGATACGAGTCCGTTCACAGCATTACAGCTCCAGCTCTAGCGCGGGCGAGAATAGCCGCCACCAGCCCGTGCACATCATTGACTTGTACATGGGCATCAATCACGTCGCCGACATCGACGCCTATTTCATCAAGCCCGAGTGTCTGCACCGCAGCCAGGTTTCGGGTATCAGGGTCAAATATCACAGTTATTGTTATTCGGTGGGGCTTTCCTCGCCGTGAGTCGATGTTGTACGTTAGACGGAGCTCGTTTTCGGATGCAGAGTGGGTCTCATGGACACCTTGTATTGAGCGGTGGAGTGTCAGGGATGCGGTATACCTAGAATTTTCGGATGTCAGTTTATTGAACGGGGTTCGGGATTGGGAAGCAGGCGCACCAGTCGTATAGAGGGATCAGCCGCGCGTCGTCCTCGTCGATTCGAGAAGCCTTCACAGCTTTTTCCGCTTCCGCTCGTTCGCTTCGCAATGTCTCCACCTCCAGTGAACTTGCTTTTAAGCTGTTCTTAACAGATTGTATTTCTTTGTTGACGGATTGTACTTCGTCGCTGAGCGTTTGCATTTCGGTGACTTGGTCAATAAGTTTTTGGTCCGCGAGGGGGACGGTCAGACGGGGATGGGGATGGAGCTTCCGTAGTCGTGTGAGGGCTAAACGGGCATCGATGATCTTCTGAGCGAGAATTGTGGCTTTTTCGGTGGCTTCTTTTACCTTACGGTAGTCTGTTGGTTAAAGCGTTTGCCAGGATTAGAAGTAGTTCGCACCCAATGTAAATGGACGTACCCTCCTCGACCATAGGGGCCAAAGTTCGGATGTTCTGTTGTGTCTCTGCAAGGTTGGCCTTGGCCACCTTGAGCTTCTCTTTCTTCTGGGCATTACTTGCGAGCAACACCTTGTTGTCTTCCGCCGTGACAATAGGTGCATCATCGATATCGCTCACAATCGATTTGACGTACTTGTCCTTTGCATTTTGCTCGAGGTATTGGAACTTGAGCTTTCGCAGAAAGGACTGTTGACAACACGAGTTCAATAGGGTTTCAGGTCAGAGGAGACAGGGTAACATACGATCTGAGCCACTACATCTGCCGCAACTATTTCAGGATCTTTCATCCCTGTATCTTCAGTATCTGATACCTCCTCGGGATCCAGTCGGTGTGTATTGAACTCTTCAACATTGCGAAGGATTTGAAGGTTGGAGGATTCAAGAGTAGTTTTCAACTCCTTTGCTGCATTAAGAATCCGCTCTTGTTCTGCGGTTGTTCCGAATGTTGACTGTCGCGGTTGGGCCATCTCGAATTTTGGCGGATCGAGCTAGAAAGTGGCTTGTTGAGTTTTGGAAAGTTTACGCGACAATCACGTGATTATATATACACACGTGATACGTGACAGACGCGTTTTTGAAATCTGTCACCGTGATGAATGTCCACTGTAGCTTCTAGCTTTATGCCCCTGCATTCCATTCACTTTTACCCCGGCTTCAGTATGAGAGAGTCAGCCCTTTTTTGGTTCAGATCCAATCAATATATTGTCAGGGTTGACGGGATCCAAGCACTCGGACGGCACTTCAATCAGATATCGATTCAATTACTAACTGGGAGGTCGGGGCACTGTGCTGCGCAAGTCAGAATGGATGGAAAGGGGCCAAAGGGCAGGCAGTCAGCAACTTTTGTTGAACTGCCCCGCTTCGGGCGCGGGGTCGGTATCGAATGAGCACTTAACGCCCAGTAACCGAGCCCCACTAGGCCTGAGGTCAGTCTTCTCCGATTCAGACTAGCTCCTTGTGATGTTCTCTTGCCCTCCCCCGCTTCGAGCGGCGTACTCTATCCAAGCTAACCAAAATTCTTTAAGTTGATTTATTTAGTCAATATTTGATACTTGTGACTTAAGAAAACTCTCAACCTGATAACAGAATCACCCGTGAGGTATTATGAACATACACAGAACCCGAAGGATCCGGCCTCTCAAACGCGTAGCTACACGTGTGCGCGAACGTTGTTACCAAATGTTTCAGTGTCACTCTCAGGAAATGGCAGACAACATACATTACTCTCCTATTCCTCCATCACGCCTTCGGCACGAATCTTCTACAGGTTCATACATGATCAAGATAAGAGCCTAGGACTCTGGAGACAGCCAGCTATCACCCGCAAGTGAGTACAAGCCGTTCCCAGATGTTGAATTTGAAGTGCTGGTCTTTCTAAATTTATGACTGGAAGTAGATAATCAGGCCGACTTGGCTGTTATGGAGGCCGAATACGATCAGTCACGAGATGTGGGTTCCAAGAACAGTACGCCCCACCGTTCCTAAAATAGAGCTCAACCTTCTTCATAGAGTATCCAAGAAGCACAACCGGGGGATTCGAAATGGCAGACAGTTCCGAACAATAAGCAACATCATTACGGTATGCCATAGATTCCATGTGCACTTGATCTATCTGAAATGAATCTTTTGGTTCTGTACAGGAACCCACAGAATTCCCCCTATCCCAGAATCAACAAGATCAGAGATGGGACGCATGATGGGTATTACAGTGACGCCCAGCGACTTTTAATTATTCTAAACCCGGTTCTCCACCATTACAGAACCCGTTTTAAAGACGACATCCTCAGACGAGACGCAAGAAGTATTGATCTCAAGTCAAGCGAATAGTATGTTCACACGATTGGGGGCATCTGACTCTGACACACTACATGTCCAGCACTTCCTTCACACCATGGTGGAGCTTCTGAGCCACAGCGTGTGTACAGAAATCGCTCTTTTGACTCTCGTCTGACTACTACTCTGGTCATTTCCTCTCTATAGCGCTTCTGCCGTATGCGGCGGCGAGGTGCAAACCCTATAGTAGAAGAAATCAGAAATATTGTGCATGATAACATATCCATGTGACTACGGAGCATCATCCAACGTCGAGAAACCGACCCAAGTATATATACACAAGACGTTCCAGCCTTGAAGGAGCCCCTTAACTTCTGGGCGGCATTTGTATTCACACCTTGGACCCTGTTTGTTGCCATGATCACTCTAGGATTCGCCGTGCTCTTTTCTAGTGTGCTGTTAGTTTCACAAGCCCCACCCGCTGCTAGTCTTAACAATGGCGTGGGCCGTCTTCCATGTATGTTACACAACCTAAAGTTTGATGGATGCTGATGATATGAGTAACCAGTTATGGGTTACAATAGTGCGTGTGCAACCCATTCGACTGACCGTAACTTATGGCCCGGAAAGCTTGGAATGCATATCACGTGTGTGGGACCGTCAGCGGGCCGTGTCTTTGCCCACTAAATGTCGTCCTAGTGTGAGATCAATGAAACAATAGTTCTCAACACGGCTCATCTCATGAAATCACTTGGCCTTCTCGTGCGTTCACATATTCCTTTTCTCATTGCGACTGACACGATTTTTATGGTAGGACGTTGGCTATGATCATGTAAACATTGATGATTGTTACTCTGAAAGAACCCGGAGTGCTTCGGGTGATATCATTGCCAGTAAAGCACACTTGTAACTCTGGTTTTTCGGTTAACTAAAAAAATTATATCTTTAGATAAAGAAAGGTTTGCATCGGGAATGAATAAGTTGACGGACCAAATCCATGCACTAGGCCTGTAAGTTAATTTCCCTCAACCCGGGAACCCCCTAACCGTTTGATCCCCAGGAAAGCAGGAATCGTATGTGCATCACTCCTCGAGTGAACCGGTGCTCATTCTCTAATTATAGTATAGTGACTCAGGGTGGTTTACATGTCAATTGTTCCCGGGGTCTTTCCAGAATGAAGCCAGGTCCTGTGGAATCACGCCAAATCAGCCCGTGCTGACATTTAGTTACGGACAGGGACGCGAAGCTATTCCAAGATTGGGGCTTTGACCTACTCAAGTCGGTTGATTTCTGTTTGCATCAAACATCTGACTGATTATTTTAAAATTAGATATGATAACTGCGCCGGTGAGCCTGTTCTGGCTCATTTATTCCATTTTGTACTTAGCCCATTTGTTGTTTCCCTTGTACAGTACCTTTCGACTCCGTCATCAAAGAAGGGATGGTAGGAAGTATGTCATGTCCCTTCTACCCTAGGCCCCGAATTTATTTTCCTGTCAGAGTACTCGCGTATGGCGAATGCTATTGCCGACCTCGCGAAAACTTCTGGCAAACCACCACTTCTTTTTTCTTTATGTCAATGGGGAAGGGTACGGTGTGCTTCTGTCGCTCTGGTCAAGTATTGGCGCTCAAGTTTCACTATTTGTAGGAACAGCCATGGTTATGGGGAAGACGATTTGGCCAAAGCTGGAGGGTAGGTTATGTCATACCCATTTGGATATCGTGATAATATATTCTACCTAAAGACGACAGACGACATCGGTAAGTGTTCTAAACCTTACTGTGATGCCGTGATGCTGATTGTGGTGTTCTGCAGGTCCTGACTGGGGGGCACTTAGTAGCATCATCAATCAGTGAGCGGATTCCATAACTATCGGGACAACTGCGCTGATGTTGAGTAAAAGAAATTCTTTTATTTCCTGGGCATCCGACTTTTACGGTCACAATGATATGGATATTGTAAGTGGATTTAATAACTGACATTGATCTTTCTAAGTTTTTTTTTCCGCAGCTTGAAGTGTAGGTCCCTTCTCTGGTTGTGGTATCACCGCTGAAAGTTATTCAGGGGAAACGGAAACCTAACCTTCGACGAAGCAAAATCGCATTTTACAGCTTGGGCCCTTATGAAGTCACCTTTGTTAATCGTTCGTACTCGCGTCTTTGTGAAAACGGTATCCCCATTCTCATAGATTGCATCTTGGATTGGGATAGTCGACGGATGTAGGCTAACGTTATTTTTCGCTTTCGTCGCATCTTTGCTGATAGATTTTCTATCTTAAGCTCTCTGTGGCAAGCAAAGAAACGTTGGAGATACTTATGAATAAAGAGATTATCGCAATTAACCAAGACCCTGTTGTCGGAACAAGTATCACTCCATTCAGGTGGGGTGTCAACGTAAATGACTTTCTTGTTCACCATTATCAGGCTACACTGATCTTCTTCACCTTATCAGCCGGACTGGTCAAATAATTTTACCCATCCTGCTCAGTTTTGGAGTGGAGAAAGCCAAAACGGAACAGTGTTTATGCTTGTACGCCTTGATCCCATTTTCACTGAAAATAGAACCTGAAAGACTACATTCGCCCTGACAGCTAAATGTCTTGAACGAACCCGCCGATATGTTCTTTTCTTTGACCGAGTCGCCCTGGATTCGTGCGGGTCGGGAATATTCTGTCAGGGTATGTTTGCCTTATCTTGTTCGCTATTTGATGTTTACCGATCCTCCGACTCGAAGGATCTTTGGGCTCATACTAATAACGGGACGGCTATCCGAAATATCACAGTCCACCAGGTTCCCCCTCATGGTGTGGTCGCCCTATTATTGAAAGATGCTGGCGACGAGCCAGCCGGAACAGAGCCGCCCTGCGCCAGGCCAGAATGGTGTATGGATAAGAACGGAACAAGGATTGATCAGTGATCGGGGGAGACGGCAATTGCCTCAGATTGTATTATACATTTTTAACTGAATTGAGAGACTAGAATGACAGGACGTTTTTAGTTTGAGTTTGTGGTGAGCTCAACTGCATCCGCGTTCAGGGATGTAGATTGACAAAATGATGCCATACCTTATATATATGGAGTGGCCAAGCGACGACCGAGTCAGGTGAGCAGGTTCATGACAGAACACGGAAACTGAGAAATTATTTATTAAACGCGGCGGACCGTGTGTGGAGGCCCGGGACATAGGAGAATGCGTATAGTATATTATATTACAGAGCATATGAAGTATCATGAGCAGAGCAAATAATTCATTAAATATTCGTGTAAGACCCTGAAAGCCAATAATAATAAGATAACGAAAGGTTGCAACGGATGAGCACGTACATATCCTGGCCATGCTGTCACCACTCCCAGTGGCTAGAAGACCACCAGCGGGGTTGACGTCTAAAGATATCACTATTGATAGTGGTGTTTGGGTAAGTCATCAGGCTAAGAGAATATGTAGGGCGTGCGAACCCGAGTTCTTATGACCCTGCAACATGAACTGCAACGTTGCTGTTCGGGAATCCCAGAATTGCACACATCGGTCCTTTGATCCAGATACTACCCATCTAGCGTCGTGAGAGACGGCCACGGAGAGCACGTAATCCTTATTGGAGATGTCAGCATCATAGTTTCACGAGAAGTGTGACAGCTGGCGCTGGCTGACCTTGTGTCCAACGAAGTCCATCGTACATGGGCTTGACTTCTCACCGGGTTTTTTCGGCGAGATACCAGGGTCTGCGGAGGCTTCGTTCTTTCCCAAGTTGGCCAAGGAGTTCACCAAGCCTTTAAGGTCCCAATACTTCAGGGTCTTATCCAAGCTTCCGCTGACCAGGCCTCGGCCGTCGGGTGTGAAAGCGACGCTATATACACTGTCTCGGTGTCCTCGTAGTCTTTCTAGTAGTACCCCAGTTGAGACGTCCCAAATGCGAACGAGAGTGTCGAGGCTACCAGCAGCCACCAGTCGCCCATTCGGTGATATAGCAACTGAAGTCACACCAGCATCTGTTCCGAGTGCATCCGAGTCATTGATAGTGAAGACTCTCGACGAACAGTCAGTCATGTCCCAAATTCGGGTTGTCTTGTCACCAGAACCCGAAACAATGAGCCGCCCGTCCTTGGAGAAGTCAAGGGAATATATTTCCTGTTGATGTCCGTCAAATACGTGTCTTACGCGTTTCTTGGCGATGTCCCAAATCTAGCGGTGGTTTTAGTCAACTGCTATGTAGGAAAGGAAAATAGCCTATATTTACTTACTCTGATTTTTCGGTCTTCTGCACCCGTAGCGAGCAGTTTCCCATCGGGACTAAATCGCACGCTACGAATGTATAGATCGCCGGTCTTTCCAGCTGTTTCATCAGCTAGAACGCTACGCACCACAACCGAGATGGAAGCATCAACATTGTGTTTCATCTGATAGATTCGGGACTCACCAAACTTTTACACCCGTCTTAACGTCGTATATTTGGGCTGTGCGATTGCATCCTGTTGCCACATATTTACCATCTGCTGAGAACTGGACACAGCAGACAACGCTGAGTATGGCGCGTCAGGAGGACAAATTTACCTATAGGTTAAATTAACCGACCTTGCATGTACAAGATTGTGTGTCAGATTGATATCAAGCGTCCTGTGGATTTTAGGATTGAACACAGCGAACCAATCGGTTCCTTCCTTCTTGAACTCAGGAGTAACGTTTTGGAGGCTGAGTTCTTCCGGTATGGAATTCCCCGGCACCACATTCAATGGTGGGAGTGTAACTTGATAGGACTCGCGTGAGGGGAGGGTACTTAAACTTGAATTTGTTGAAGAGTAAAGCGTGTGTGCGGGGGGTAACGTTGCACTATTGTTGTTTGGTGACGGGCTGTCTAAAATTTGAGCTAAATCGTTAGGCGAAAGATAGATGACAGGAAGTAGGGTCGCGTACCGCTCAACGGCCGCTCTGCTTTAAGCCGTTTTGCGTCACGTTGGTCTATGACACGATCGACTTCTCGTGCTTCTCGGACTTTATCCCTTGGTTCTCGATCTCGTTCAGAACTCGGTGGGGTCAAAACTACACATCTCTCCTTCGCCTGCTCACGGTCTCTATCCCGCAAGAAAGAATTAGTAGCCGAGGCCGAGCTAAGCCTTGGTGTACTGAGCTTTGCTAGCCCAGGTATCCCAGTGAATCCTTGGGACGAGGACTCGCCCATACCACTACCCCCCTGACGTAAGGTGGAAATCTCAGCTCGCAGACGATTGATTTCGTCCTCATAGTGTTGGCGAACTTTGCCTTGTTGAGCTTCGAGGTCATATAAAGATCGTCTTATGATGTTAACCTCACTGACTTGAGCATTGACTGGCGAAGCACTGAGCACTATAGTTTGACGGGGACCTCGGGAGTCGGAGTTACTCACCGGCTGCTTCAAATTCATCCCGTTGTGTACGAATAAGGTCGCGATCCGATGTTATGAGTTCGAATTCTTGTTTGATAATTTCAAAGGCGTCCGTGAGTCGAGACCCGCTACCACCTGGCTGGCCTGGCCCTTGTATTTGGCGCGTTGGGGGCTGGAGACTTCGATGCTGAAAGGCAACAATACATGTTAGATCATATGAATTGAGTATACCGTTAACCTCCTCATAAAACGAGCGAAGACCACCACGTGCAGATTTTTACGGAGATAGGTATTGAGATCAGGCATAAACATTGAAGAGACATACATTGTACACCCCATTGGACGACATGAACCAATGACTTCGATGTGACTCTGTTGAAGATGCGACGGGCACTGCTTGTCGTGTAGGGGCAGAGCGGAGTCGAGATGTGGGAGGTGGAAAAGGGAAGTCAAAAGGGGTGAGTGATGTTCTTTATATAAGATCCAATAAGATCCAACAATGGTCCCGGAAGATTCACCGATTTGCAATTGTCACTAAGCAATTTCGCGGAGTGTTCGCGGAACGTCGATTTTGATGTCTCGTGGCAGGTGTCACCGGGTATGTGCCTAGTCACCATATATGCCGCCGGTACCTAGTTAACATACCTAAGACCCACTCTCGCAGCTCTTATTGCAGCAGATATGAAGGTCTGGTTCGGGCGTTAATACACCATTCAGTCATGCTGTGGATATCACTGATTTAGACGAAGACTGAATTATCTCCATCTTGTATTCCTTTCGCGGATTTATTCTAAGTCACCGACGCCCGCTAATTCCGGCTAGTAACAGAGGGTTGGGGCCGATGATTGGGGTCGTTAACTTGTTCAGATGGCACTCGATGTCATCACGGAGTTGGTGCGCACTTCGTGATATGTTCTCGTGATTTTCACACCATGCTAAAAAAAATTTTAGGGGCATGAGCGCTACAAAATCATGGTCTTTGCTCAATGTGCAACTCAAGGAGAACGGGCCGACATAAATGAGCCTGTGCGACCCTGAGCGACTCTGTTGCGGGGACTTAGGGTTCTTATCAATACAAGCAAATCTGTCACGGAGACCGTCTTTCGAAAAACCACAAAAAATGCACTATTGAAACTTGAAGCTTGATATAGAAAACGATGGTTGACAAATTGGAGGATGATTTTACGTAGGGAATCTTAAGATGCAGTGGCAGAGTTCCCAGCGATGGCCTGTCAGAATTTTTCTGTTCTTGGGAACTGCTGTTGGAGCGCGAACAAGGTTTCGTATCTACGGCCTTGGACTTTATGAACACGTGTGGGTGATTACAGCTGTAAATAAAATAAATATAATTACCAACTAGGCCACTCCAAAGAGATATAAAGTTTGCTTTGACCCGATGCGAAAGGGTACATGGCTCGGTAAATGACAGAGCATATGCATCATGATAAACAATATACTGACATCACGTCCGTTGAAGATGAATCAGCGGCCAGATCTGTCTTTGATATGCCTTTTAGAGGTAAAGGAAAACTTTTACTGTGTCCTAAGGTGCGATGCATAAGGGAAATTAGAAACTATGGGACGTCGGCCCTGTTCCCTGTATCATTCCGAAGGTAGGTTCAACGGCGAGCCCGCGTGAAAGGTAGAATTCCGGTAACTTGTTTATTCGGCAAGTATAATTGATACCGGAATGGGCACGAGGAATCGATCGAGAACGTCCCAATCATTTAGGGGGTCTGCGATTACACCAAGAACGTCCCGTTAAGCGTACATAGACGAGGTTTAAGGCGTTCTCGCTGGAAAACGGGGTTGCGACTTTCAAGAAGATCCGGAAATATGGAGGGTTTTCCCATCATTCGACGTGTATGGAGTGAGCAATGATTCGATTCGAGGCTTCTGCCCGTAACTGGGTTCCCAGAAGGCGGTACCCATGTTTGTGGATCAAAGACGGGCACCGCACACTGTCAATATCACGGTAATGATTTATCTGGCCGGTGTCAGGCATTGAGGACATGGGAAAGAATATTCTAGATTATCTGGGTTAAGAAGGTGTATTTTGAATCGGAGCGGTAAGACTGAAATATCCCTCGGCACTTACTCCTTTCCACATGGACTAAAGAGATTCAGCAAGTCCTTATCTGGAAAGACCAAAAGCCTAAGTCAATCAAACATCCGAGCGCCGAAGACTATCAGGTGCTAACCCAAATAGTTTCGCACCTCGTTCACAATAGTGACCTTTCATTACTGGGCCCAGCGCTAGTAGAATGTATATTCAGACCAATAAAGGTTTAGATATGATGACAAATGTGTATGTGAGGTGAAGGCAAGAAAGTGCCGTTCATCGGAGGCCTGCAGAAGCCCTCGTGAGAGGCGGCGCGGGCGCATCGAACTCCGCTTTTGGCTTGGCTATGACAGATGGAAAAGACATCGACATGGACTGTGGTGGACGATAGGCAGTGCCTGGGAAAGGAGTGCCCTATAATTGGTTGAATATGAACGATGTTCTGATGCGACTGGAGGAGACATGCGCTTCCAGATCATTGCTCCCCGTCGATCCTATATGCCGTCTGTGCCTCGTGAGTAGAGGAGTATGAAGAAGGAGAAAAATGAGCGTATGACTGACATAGATCTTGGTGGGCACAATCCATCAATGATTGTCCCCACGGATGATGGAGGTCCGCGGGAAGCAAAGGGCAAGATTTACGAGACCGGGTCATGATTGAGTGCCTCCAATGTGTGTCATAACGCCGCGGATCGTTTGACGATGGAAAATGATTCAGCCATCCCAACTTCACAGTCACGCCAGTCAGCATCTATGAAGTAGATAAAATTATTAGCAATGACAGCTTTCCACCTGGAAGTACTTATAAATAAGTGCGCCGAAGAGCATGACGTTCGTGTTAAGGCTGTCAAAAAATTGTGGCCAAATCATGTTCTAAATGACTGGAAGTTCATGCAACGTTCATGGGTAAACCTTTGCAAAAAATCGCAACACGACATACGTGGCGTCATAGATCTGCGGTCCCATTATTAGTAGTGCACTTGTGTGCTATTTTCGACCATCACTCACCGACATAAGACACCCTGAAGTTCCCGGCGGACACAGTATGGTTGAATTTCTCAAGTTTTTCAAAGGGCTCGTGTCATTCACCCTCACATCCGATCTTGATGATAAATCTGACTAATCGCGCTCGCTGCAGCCATCATATCGTGAGGCATCGAGTGCGTTGTTAGCTGATCTTCACAGGAGTTGGGAAGAGTTGTAATTTGCAAAGAGTGAAGAGGTGCCGCTCAGCTCGGGCCATGCGGAAGCCGTTACCCGCGCGATCACGCGTTTCATCAAAAATGTAGAAGGATATTATTTAAATAAACGGTGGGGCGCTAACTTGGCACTGGACGGCTTGTGGTTACAGGACGGAGGTGGGAGTTTTGGTCCTGGCCCAAGGGTTTATTAGTATCCGCCTCCAAGCGGAGCCTAAGTCGGTCATGATGAAAAAAATAGACATGACACACCGCCTTCAAGTGGTCTCATGAGGTTTGGTATGCTATAAAAGTTCCTTTAAGTTTATTTTTGGACACTTCAAGCCCAAGTTCATGTGTCTCGCGATAAATTTAATGTGCTAGGTAAATTTGCTGAGCATTGAGTCATCCATTGAAATCCGATAGAATCGGATGGAATGTAGTGAACCTGCCCTCGCCGCTCACACAATTCTAAATATCGGGACCTGATATCCATGGGGGATGCGGGTTCGCCGTGGCCGTCGCAGTTCTTCAGTACGGTGTTGATTTTTTTTAAATTGGAAGACGGGAGAAGAGCGGCGGTGGCTATTCATAAGTCAGAACCTGCCACCGTTCATGCCTGGTATTTTGATTGGGTGTTGCATCAGAAAGTGTGGAGGTACGATGGAAATATATTTCAGAATTCGCCATGTTCCTGGATTTCCGCTCCCCATGGTGGGGATGTTAGCCGAACCTATGATTATTCTTCCTCTGGATGCGAACAAGCATTGAAATATAGTTACTAACCTTTAAAGGCAGGTTGGAAGAAGTTCTCGGGCGGTGCCCGGGGCGGAGAGTGTGCATATCAACTAAACAGGGCGATGCGTCGTGAGCCGCCAAAAGGGAGCCTCGTTAGCACCGCGCAGTCAATCCAAAGTGGTGCGGAAGGAGTAAGGGCAAGCGGTTCCTTTGATAATATAGAGGGTGCCAACCAGAAGGACACAAGGCAGTTAAAAGTCAAAGCGGTATGTATCAAACGCGCCAATTGACATTGGAACGCGCTACTGTCTTCAGTCGCCATATTATCACTATGTTGTAGGTGTAAGGCATGTCGTCTAAATTTTGGGCGATGGTGTGATAAAACGACTGGGTAGTCTTTTCTGAGCAGCACGAATCCCCACACGGGGCAGCACAGGACGTTCAAATTGTCGCCGACATGAAATCGGAGTCGAATAGGGGTTGGATTCGCGGTGTCCATTATGGGTAGGAATTGAATTGTCTGATATCCAAAGTTCTCATGGAATCTGGCGACGCCTGGAGTAGGGGGCTGGCTGGTAGCCCTGTACTGATTGTACGGATTAACCCTCCACTCGGAGTTTAGAGAATGCTATTCTCTCTTCCAGGGCAACGACTATACATTTAGTTTCTCGTTGACCCCGATGTATTCAGTGAATGGCCATTGGCAAGAAGCGGTGAGAAGCGATGTCGATTTGCCAAGTTGCTTGAAACAACGTTCCAACTCGGTTTTGATGGTGATTGGTCACCCCAAGAAATTTGGGCTCCTGCTCCGCCCGATGTAGTTTCCGTTCATCTCCGTCCTAACACACTTTGAACCTGCATTCAACGTCTATACATCCATAGTACATATTCACAAGCGCTCTTTGAACACTCTTTTCCGTCAGCTAGGGCCAGTACTATTGTTGAAGGTTCGGATTCATCATATACATCGTTCCTGCAAATTTCACATTCCTAGAAGCAATACCCAGATGCTAGGCAGGCGAAGTCTGTACGGGAGACTTAGCGGCTTTGACGCTTGATAAAAAAAAAGGACGATTAACGCGATGTGCTCGCTCTCGCGTGCCGTCTACAGGATCAATCAAGATTCAAACTTGTTAAATTCCGAAATTTAGGCGCTAGGTTTCCATTTCCCCACCTTTCCTAACCGGACGGAAACTTTCTAAGTTGCAAGACAAAGGCTCATGCTAATGCGTGTCATGTGGTATGTCAGTCCAAGGAGCAACAGCCCATCGTGTTCCTGGATATCCACTTTACCCTCCTCCCTTGTGCTTCAGGGTAGCCCCAGGCACCTAAGCCATGGCTTCTGCGAGCCAGACATTTTCGTGCAAGCCTCCGCCACTCAGGAAGTCACCACCAGTCACCACCCTCACCCGTTGGAACGACACCGGCTAACGGAAAGGTGCAGACAATGTGGCAGGGAGTAGTATGTGCGCGCCGACCCGCCGAAATCTGATTTGCGATAGGAATTGAAATAACGAAGATCACCTTAATTAGGAACGACAACCACCTACCTCCGAAAGACTAGCCGTTCCTTAACCGCGATGATATTGCTCAAAGTAACCGGGGGGACCATGACTGGCCGGTGATCATTCTTCACCATAACAAGACACTATTGAACGTCGAGAACAATTGTTCAAGAAGCCATGCCAGTCCTGGATTAATTGACCATCCGGTAATAATATACCGCTCTTACTATTTTTGAAGTTTATTGTTCAGGCCAGGGTGCCTCTATAGTTTTTATTGGTCTGGTATCTGTTTTTTTTTGGAGTTAATATCCGGGTTATATCACCTAGCCTGCACGATCAAGGCTACATTCAATGTAGGAGCACTCCTTAAATATATTGTGATTACAACACCACTATAACCCTCGTTATGCGCATAGAAGGCCCGGCACAAGACCATTTCCAAAATAACAATATATTGTCCGCTCAAGACGCGATGCTCACGCGTGTTCTCCCGATAGTTTATGCTCGAACCTAGGGAATATGATGCAGATATGGTTGCTTTGAACGCCATGGATCTAACTTGTCTGGGCAATCCACTGTAATTTGCCTCTCCTCTCGTCTTTCTTGTTCGTGGGCCCTGTGATCAGCGAAATTTGGCGTCATCTCTGCATGGTCTAGGCCGGCCCATCGAATCTTACCCTGCAAAGATTTCAGATTGTACTGTTTTTTTGGAATAAATCGACCTCAAGTTGCTTTGGTGAGTTTGTGGTATTTCCTTGTTAGTATAACTCGTCCGAGGAAGTTAAATTTGAACTATCTCAAGGACAGTCCAGCAGCATCTACAAGAGCAATATGTTTCTCGGTCTTTAAGCGAGGTCGGAGGATTATTGGTTGTGTAACTTCTGTTGATCGTGATGTGAAGATCCATCAATATTGCCTGCCTTGGCGGAGTAGACCTATCAAATCCAACCCGGATTCTTCCTCGCCCAGCCGCGCATCTCTTATCGGCCTTCTCCTGGGGGTATGGTGATTCGGTATCTCAAATACCCTACATGGGTCAGCAGCTTCCCCATTTATGTTAGGTGAGTCGTTTCCACAAATGCATTTCATCGCTCCAACGATTTCTAGGATCCAGATCCTGCTTTGTTCCATGTGTGTCATGTAACTTAACTATGCACCCATCAATTAAGCACAAGATTCAACGAATTGGCGAGGTCCCATTCCGATGCGGGTTCAATTTGTCTCCATCTAACCTCTTATTTCATACCCCGCGACTAATTTGCGCCAGGTCGATCAGATAAAACACTTGGAACTCGTCCTAATAATTCATCAGCAGACCATGTGTACCTACGGCGCGGAACCTTTTGGTGTGCCTCTTAGAAGAGTTTAAAACTCAACAAGATTGCGGGTTTCCAATCTATCCTGTTCCACACTGTGAAATCAGATCGATGGCAAGCACTGATAGTAAAGTATTGGGTGTGGTCGTCCTTGTACGACACGGTGACCGTCATGGTGGGTTTGCCTCGGATCCCAATTTTATCCGTTCTGATCTTGTTTTTAGGGTTCTACCAGAGCCCAAGTACCTACACACCGTCGAACACGATCCTGACGCCTCTTGGGAACGTATGTCTTCTCTTTGATATGCTGAGATATAGAGAGATATAGAATGATGGCTGACGCTACAACTCCTCCCAGCAACAAGAATTCCAGCTTGGACAAAAGTTGCGCAGCTTGTATCTGGACCCCAAATCTCCCGACTACATTTCTGGAATAAACTCAACGCTCGTCAATGATGCTCAATTCCGCGTCCGCGCTGACGCTGGAGGAGAAGGCGGCGTAATTTTGAACTCGGCCCAATCATTGCTTCAGGGCTTGTACCCCGCCAATCCAGGGTATAACACTACGCTTGCCAATGGGACGACAATTACTGGCCCCCTCGGTGGTTACCAAGTGAGGAACGGTCCCGCACCTTTATTAAACTAAGCTGACTTGTCCATTGACCAGTACATACCCAGTAAGACTAAATAATTACTACTCACTTCATGCACTTATCATCCTAAATAGTTGAATCCGTGGAACCCGAAAATGATATCTCACTAGAAGGCTGGACTTCCTGCAATGTAAGTCATTCATCACCATTTCCCAGAACGAAGGGCTCACATGTATTTAGACTTTTGCTATAGCTACGAAGCAATTTTATGAGTCTCCCGTATTCCGCCAAAAGGCTGCTGAACATGATGCCTTCCTTAAATCTCTACCCCCTTATCTCGACGGGCGGCCTGTCACGTTCGAGAACATGGTACGCTCTAAATTAATTACCTTGATTTTATAGTCATTCTAATTTGAAAATTTCTTAGTGGAATGTGAGGATGTATTGTAACGTAGACCTTAAAATTTGTTAACAGAAGTCTAGGTCTTCGATTTTATGAACGTTCAAGCCATGCACAACGCTGAATTCTTGAAGGCGCTACCACCAACCTACCTTACGCAGGCTCGGGATTTAGCAAATTGGCACGAGTATGGAGTTTTCAGCGACCAAAAGCCCGATGGGATTGGGAATAGTAAGATTTTCGCTCAATAAGTAAAGAGTTGATCACTTAATTTGCTCAAACAGTTCCCGGTCACACTATCCTTGCTCCCATCATCGAGGGTTTCCACTCCATCACCAACAAAGATGACCCAGTCAAGTTTGTTTACCAGGCGATTTCTTACAAGCCGTTCATTTCGCTCTTCAACCTCACTGGAGCTGCAGAAGCCAATCCTCAGCTCGCTGGAATCGGTTGGTACCAACAGGGTATTTCCCCAGTAAAAGAACTTAAGCATTGTCATTCCAGTGAATTTTGCGGCATCAATCGCTTTCGAAGTGCGCCAGCCTGCAGCGGGAGGAGAGCCTGTCCTCAGGCTTAACTTCAAGAACGGAACGGACGATGCCGACTACAAGACTTATAAATTCTTCAATAACACTGGGTCTGGCACCGATGTTCCGCTTTCTCAGTTCATTGATTATATGGAGGTATTGCGCACTCTTTTCTTATGTACTCAGTCATTCACTAAAAATACATTGTAGCCTTTAACCGTAAAAACAACGGCAGAATGGTGTGGGTTATGCGATAATAATAAAGATCGGGGTTGTGATGCTCTGCATCTCGCTGCTGCCACCGGAGCACACGATGCTCGCCCCAAGGTCAGCTCTATCGGAGCAGGCTTCATTGGTGCAGGCGTGACTATCGCTCTGGCACTTGCTATTATCGGCTTCCTTGTCTTTTTAGGCGTGATTGGCCTCGGAAAATCCAAACGCTCAAAAAAGGGAAAGGATGATAATAATGTGAGTTTTTTTTTACTATTCTCGCAGTAGACGCTCGGTGGTTAATGTAATGTTCTCCAGGACGACTCATCAGAAGGAAAGGCTTGAATGTACATTTCATCCTGTATTACCACATTTTCTTCCTCTCTTTTCCGGTTTGTTCTGTCGCTATATGTCTACGATCCATATCACGTTTAGGACGTTTCGGGACGATTAGTTGTGACACGGCGCTGTCAAGAATCCTTGTATTTACTTGTGGTGAAGCGTGATGCTGCGTTACTTACACTGTACTCTATTGGTCTGTTCCACTTTCGATGCAAGTTGCCGTTCCGAAATGAGCGTGACCAGCAAAAATCTCACAAAGTTTGATGGTGGGAAAACTTCTAAGTTCTTACCAGCAACGATGGTTGTGACTTTTTTTCATGTCCACATCTAGACTCACTCTGAATCTCTGCCATAGAGCTTTATAGTTATGTGCTTCTACGAATATGACTATTGAACGGGACAACGACGGCAGCCACACCCCGCAACATTGCGGGTGAGTGGTTCGGAGCTTTTTTGGCGGTGTTAAGTGTTGGTTCACAAGGTACACATCATAAAATGTCGCACAGCCACGGGCCGTATCTGAATGGTTATATTGAACAGCAAGTGCATGACTAGGTTCAGAATCCGCCTCTCCCTAGAGAGGGGATTGATTCCTCAAGAGCCTGTGGATGTCTCCTATAATTCCACGCGGCGCGCGGCATCACGTTGCGCCCAAATCAAATGCAAAAAAATCGAGTCTTTCTGGAACCAAGTTTGTTTATGAAGCCACCTGCCAATCACCAACTTTGTCCTTGTCGGCGAGTCGCACAGTCATCTTCAATATCCTCAAGGCTGCGTCAATACTCGTGGAAACGATTTGTAAATCAGAAGATGTAACTAGTATACAAGTCGCCTCAGCCAGGCTTTCCTCGTTCGTCAACCAAATGAATAGACCTGTGAGGCTCTTTTTCCTTCCTCTTCGAATGTACAGTAATGTGAAATCTCCCCACACAGAAGGCTCAGGAGGAAGGATTACGGATCCCGGAGTTAATAAATGTCCTGACCAGCGTCGTGCAAGAATTAGATGCGTTCTTCACGAAGATGGATGAGAGCATTGAAGATGAGGTCGAATGCTTGATGAAGTACGCTGTCAATCTCAATGTTCTCCTGTTGTCTTTAACGCTTTATGGACCACACTAGTGATCTTGACGGATCATTGGTCCTGGCGCAAGTGCTAGAACAACGCGGGCTACTTGCCAGAGGGAAAAAAAATGAGGGTATCCACCTCATCATACTTCAAGTGCGCCAACTTGGCCAGGCGGTCCGTGCTACTTTGATGGTATGATTACTTTCTCTGGTCATCACAGCGAGAATTAAGATTATTATAGACACCCTGGACGCTTACATCGGAGCAAGACCCTGCCAGCAGTTCAACTATAGTCACGGATCTTGACATCGGCTCGAAGGACAGAAGATCAACACTTTTGGCAGAATTACCTCGCGCGAATATAGCCTCATATCCTATCCGTACGACCTCTAAAGCTCTTGAAGAGAACCAGACCCTAGCCACGATCCTTGATTGGGCATGGAAGGAAAACAAGGACCAGAACCAGATGTACTGGCTCACTGGTGGAACGGAAGAAAGCAGAAGAGCTATCACATTAACCACGGCTAGCATATTGGCTGGCAAGAAAAATGTCCTTTCTGCGGCTTTCTTTTGCTCCGAAAATAGCTCCGACGAAAGCAACATGGAGCTTGTTTTTCCCACTCTGGCCCGGCTTCTCGCTGAAAGCAGCCCCCAATTTTGTGATATTCTTGTGGACATTATTGAGGATTATCCTGATATCCGCACTGCGACCCTCAATGATCAGGTTGAGTGGCTAATCATTGAGCCATCAAGGAAGATTGCCTCCGGAAAACAGCCCGTTGTACTTATTATTGACGCCCTCGATAGATGCAGAGGTGACCGTGCTGCGGATGAAATCCTTATGGCTATCGCTGAGTATCTCCCATCCGTCCCGCATCTGAAAATCCTCGTCAGCAGTGGCCCCACGCCCACTGTGAATTTTTCCAACGACTCTTTATTTGTAGCTCGTAAGGCGGACAAAGATATCTTCCCCGAAACAAGTCTTTTCATCACCAACTGTGTGACCTCTTTGACAGAGCGTCCAGTTCTTGGTACATCCGCAAT
The DNA here is from genome assembly GCA_015584075.1 of Collybia nuda. Classification (NCBI taxonomy): domain Eukaryota; kingdom Fungi; phylum Basidiomycota; class Agaricomycetes; order Agaricales; family Clitocybaceae; genus Collybia; species Collybia nuda. The sequence continues at coordinate 40,465 of MU150346.1, forward strand.
CCCACCAACCTCACCTTTCGAAAAGAAATCTGGTCCATTATTCATTATGTCTTCGCCAACATCTGGTCCTTCAACGTCCGGCGACCTCGTACTTCAGTTTGCATCCATCGCTTCTGGGACCGGCAGCTACTTCTCTCACCCACCCCTCCACCAAGGCGAAACCACAATGAATATGCTTCGATGTATGATCAACGGGCTTCGGTATAATGTTTGTGGCATTGAGCTTTGTCAGCTCAACACAGAGATTGAAGATCTAGCCGACCGGAAACGACTTAGTGTCCCTGCCGCTCTGGAATATGCATCGTGCCATTGGGCGCATCACCTACAACAGGTACCACCGACAGGTCACGATGTAGGCCTGCTCGTAGAGATTTTGACGAGATTTGTCAACGGATGCCTTCTCCAGTGGATTGAACTTCTCAGCTTGCTCGGCGACCTTGGAACCGCTCTTTCCTCGGTTTCAAAAGCCAAGCTGTGGTTACGCACAGCATCCCTGGTAGGTTTTAGAGCTTTCCGTGATCGTATGGTTGTAACTCACGTATAGTAGGATGAGGATCACATTCTGCTCAAGACTTTGGACCAGGGATACCAAATGGCCGCCAGGTTTTTTGACACTATTGAAGTATTTTCTGCTGGTATCTATCTAACAATGCTCCCTCTCATTTCTTTCGACACTGAATTTCATGCAAGCTTTCGGGATAAGATTGGCCGCCTCTCGGTATTTTATGGTCAGGAGGCCACGTGGGGGACGTGTATATGCACAATCCAAGCATCGGGCCCCGTTTACTCCATCGCGTTTTCACCAGATGGTGCAGAGATAGCCTCTGCTGATTACGACAACGTCTGTTTATGGGACTCACAGACAGGCAAATTCAAGATGGAGATGGATGATCCTTGGTGGTCAAGCAACAACAGGTCTATTGTCTATCCGAGAGATGGGGTAGTTGTGATCGGGACTTCTTACCTGGATCCTGTCAACAATACCGACGTGGGCAGCGATAGCGAAGATAACAGCGATAGTAGCGTGGAAATTTTCCGTCGTCCAAGCCAGGCAGTTACTACTAAACAATTTTCGCATACTGCGATGATCTGGGAGACTACAGGTGGCGCACTAAAGTCCCTTGCCAGACCCACATCCTTGAAAAATCGACATAATTGTTCTGTAGTAACTTCGGCTGATGGGCGCTATGTTGCATCGCTAACCGAGACTCGGCGAAATACCTTCTCGGTCATGGTATGGGAGGCTGACACTTGGGAAGAGATATTATGTTTCTGTCATCCCTATCCTGCTAGCCTTTTTGCTCTCTCGTCCAACTGTTTCCTTTCTGGGGATGAGATCCGATACATCAGGACCGGGACTTTCAAATCCAAGCTTCACGGTGCTGACCCCTCGAATTCAACTGTTGCGACATTCAGCGCGGATGAAAGATTTCTTGCAATCGGGAAAAAACACAGCGCAGTCGAAATATTCGAGGTTGTATCTGGAATTATGTTGACACCCCGTTATATCTTTCAATCGTCAGCCTCAATATCCTGTACAGCTTTTTCTCCCGATGGCCTATATCTCGCAGCATCTTCCCTTGAAATGATCATCATCTGGCAGGTCGGAAAGTCACAGTGTGAAATGGAATTATCCGGCCATTCGGGCAACATATCGTCAATTGTGTTCTCTCCGGATGGATATAGGTTGGGGTCCGCTTCTTTGGATGGAATAATAAAAGTTTGGTTCCTAGATTTTGGACCTCCCTCGTGGCCACTAGAAGAAGCACCCATCAGGGCAAGCTGCGTGGATATTTCGTCGGATGGTGTTGTCTTGGCATGTGGATCATACACTGGAATGTTATCAGTTTTGGACCCTCACACGATGACTACTATCAAAAGCTGGACAGCGGGACTCTCACCCTTGACTGGAATATCTTTCAGTCCTGATAGAAACTTTCTGGTGTCGCGGTCATTGGACGAGGCAGTTGTTGTTTGGAATGTAGCTTCTACTCATGCAGTCAAGGAACTTGTTCCTCCATCCACTAAGCCCACAATAGATGTGGGAAAACCGGTTAATGTCTCGTTTTCATCTGATGGTGGACGTCTCGCATCTGTTGTAAATGACAGCCTTACAGTGTGGGACACAGGTACCTGGGAGGTTGTGGCAACGTTGGGCATAGCAGGAAGCGCTTTTCATTCTATTGCTCTGTCCCAAAATGGCATCCTTATTGCATACGGCAGTGGCGACGATCTCTGCGTCAATGAAGTCAAGAACAACTCTTCACGCACTATTGTTCAGTGTGAGGTTGACCCACGGCACATATCGTTTAGCAACGATAACAAGTATATTCACTCGTCAGCCGGCACATTTGACCTTGCAACAAAAACACTTATTGATACAGAAGCGGAACCAGAGAAAAGGCTTGTAGCTGTTCATCTGAAAAACGGTTGGGTGGTCGACACGGATGGCAGAAAAGTGACTTGGTTGCCGGAATCATACCGGACGGGTCATTGGAGTTATGCTACTCATCGTAACTCTATCATTCTCTCTCGCCCAGGTGGGAAGTTGCTTGTCATGAGAGTTGAGAATGCGTAACATTTGGGTACGAACTCCGAAACAATACATGACTAGTGTTGACGTACGCCCCTCACAGAGCTTCTCGTTGGTCATACCGTCACGTTTGGGGAAATACAAAAGTCATAAACTCTTGACCTCCCAGCAATGGTGGGACGTCCTTCTGGACTTAACTTTAACACTTTCATGCTCCCCAACCCACCATCACTCGGACTGTATTTCCGGTATTAGACCTTCTTGGTTGAGGGTACCCCTTTGCCCCCTTTGGCTCTCCACCCGCCCGCCTTGTTACGATTGTTACAGCAAACCGCTAGCCAGAAATAATGCACATGCTTTCCCCACCCAAACTGGACGAGACCCCGCCGAAACTCCGGAGCCCCTTTCCCAACGCTCGACGCTTTCATGACTAGCAAACCCATCAATATATGGGTACAATAAGAGCGAGGATAGTTTCAGGAGTTAATGGAATGCTGATACCCCTTGACCGGGGATCGGGCAGACTGGACAACGCCACATTACGCATGAACACTACCCTGGGTGCAAGCCAGTATCCTCGCTGCTTAGCCCTATACTGACGACAAATTTCTATGAAAGTTGTTGAAAGCCCTTTGTGCAATCGTCCCTTCATTGACACAATATTAATTTGAGTCCATATATTCTATTATTTCATCAATAATTACCCCACCCTGAAGTAATTTACGTGAGACGGTGTTCATAAAGTTTATTTCGCTTCGAATTCCCCTGGGCTGAATGTGTTTGATATTACTCGGCTCCTTCCGACTCACGACTTCCTCACGACCCCTCACGAAAACTAAGAACGGCCTATTCACCTAATTCCCCATACCCTTCTCCACTATACCCCCAAGAGCGCCCTCAAGCAATCCGGCCCACGTATGGATACAACGCTCGTAAAACGGTCACAGACCGAATCCACTCTTCCCGAAATTCATGAAGAGGACATACCTGCTCTGCGAACGATGATGAGCACTATCAGGCGGAATCCAATGCCTGCTTTGAAGGACTTATCGACGGGGAAGCCATCAAAAAACCTTCTTCTTGCAATCGTAAACCTTTGTCTCGTAGAATCTCGTGTGCGCAGACTTGGGTCAGCCCAAGTCTTCATTCAATACATTGTCGATGGGTATGAAGACGAAGCTTCCACTGACGCCGAAGCTGATACTACTCAGAATGCCGAGTCAGAATCTGTTACCAAGCCTGACCCCAAACCTGAACTCGGACTCACTAAAGCATCTGAAACAACTTCCAAGTTTCTCAACGCCCCACCTGAGCTGATATCCACATCCGGGTTGAGGCCGTGGGAGACACCGCTGAGGGGAATTATAAATATTCTCGCAGGTATAAAACGGGAGAAATCGCCGTCCCGTTTAGATGTGAGAACCATCGATGAGTTACGTGCAGCGTACAAATCTATCATGGCCGCTATTTGGTGTGACTTAGGTCACATTTTGCTTCCCGGACGTGGTGGGGACCTTCGCCGATCTTTGATAGGTCGAGCTCTATGTTTGTTTGCGAACCTTCCAGGTATGAAACAGTCAGTCTATTTATGATTAATTCAATATGATTGTGTGACTTTCACTAACCTATATGGTTTATATTAGGAATATGCATGATGAACCTACCTTGAGTCTTGTAATGCACTGCTGGCTATACATGTCTTCATGCTTTGAGTATCGCCAGTGCGCGTTGTTCGCCGTTCAGGCACTTTTTCAAAACCCTCGGGACACACCCCCTGGACTCAAGGAACTTGCTGTGCAAACTGTAACTGTCGAAATCCTGTGCGAACGCTTTGTCGATAATTTACGGCAAGGAAAACTTGTAGATCGAGCCCTGGAAGAGGAAATCTGGGCTTTTTTTCAGTTTGCGACCACTCCTTACCCTTTCTCTTTGACATTTACCCACGCAGAAGTGTACAACGATATTTCGCGTGCATTGACACACCAACTTCATTTTGGGACAGAACAATGGACATCTGATATTTTTAACATCAGTCACCAAATCATTCAGTCAGTTTATTTCCTATTACCCATCAGAAATCAATATTCACACCCCTACTCAGCCATATGATCATAACTACACCATCTGCCGAAAAGATGCCCCGATTTACACACATGATACGATCATCAATACTAGAAATTACGGCCGCTGGGATTGTTATTGCAGACAGAAAAGGCTTAGGTGAGCCTTACACACGCAGTTCTGGTGCCAGATTCTTAATTGGCCTACCATGAACACTTAGAGGACTGGTTTGGATTCTTGAGCCGAATAATGCACACCCTGAGTAGTAGTACTTGTACCGATACAGACTGCGCTTATGTGGATACACCAGAGTTCCGAACAGCAACCTACAGATCCTTCGAACCTCTATACTTGCCCTTCCGTAGCGTTTTACGGGATGCTGATAAAATAAAGCCCTCTGTGGCTTTGGTGCTCTGGGAGGAACTAGCGGCTCTTCTCGGCGTAACTGAAGCGAAAATCAAGGAAAGGTGGAGGCAAGGTCGGCAGTGTGGGGAGGTACATTGCCAAAATAGAGGCGAGGATGTCAAGACACTGGCATGTATACGTTGTCAATCCATCTATTATTGTGACAAAGCTTGTCAGAGAAGGTGAAATCCTTTGACCTCCTAGAATTACTAGAAATTTGCTGATGGCTGACGGTTTATCAAGGGACTGGAAAAACCACAAGCCAAATTGTATGAAACCAGTACAACCAGTGATTGGGGAAGTTAGGGCAGCATCTTAGACATTATTATTATTATATAGTTACTTGTTTTCTCGCCCAATCTTGATGCTGGACATCCTGTTGGGGCGGCCTGTAAATCCTCGAGGGGCCCATATTAAGATTTATTGGTGCCAACGAGATATGTGAATCTTACCGAAGTAAAAGGTAGACATGTGAATGAAGAACGCGTTCAGTCGCTCAAATCTCGACGGAATGGTAAACAAAAGTTTTGTTATGTGGACTTTGAAATTGTTTCCAGGGCTTCAAAAATTACCAAGAGTCGGCATTTGGTACCCCAGTCCCCCGGCGTGCAGAGCCTGATAAACAAAACCCTGATGTACAAAATCTTGTCTAGTCAAATTGAGAATTTTGAGAGATCACATTTAGCGTTCAAGTTTATAGATAACTTAACCCTTGTCAGGAATTTCGAAATCCGCCCGTTCGGGTATCCCACTGAGGTGGGTTCGTAGGGTCTCGAGCCAAAGGGAGCTTTTTTCATCAACTTCCCTCTCACTCAGGGATCAGGTTTACAAGGGAAATACAGTTTTCCTTCTACATACCACCCCTGTATTTCCACTTCAAACTATACACACATCCCTCCTTGGGAACAACCCTAGCCAATCCACCACCACTGACGACTCCTCCGATGAATGAAAATAGCCCACCCTCCGAAAACATTCATCTCCTCTCCCGGCAGTGGGAGTTATCAACAAACCCTCGCCATATCCAGCCTTGTGATTGCACATCAAGGGCATTGCCCAGACCTTCTCCCTATTTATCTGTTCGGTCGTATCTGCGAAAGCTACTCCAACCACTTTATTTCCCCATTTGACGTCTGGTAACTCTGTAGCAAGCTCGCATTCAACTCTTACAACCGTCACGTTCATCCTCAATTTACCATTGGTGACCTCTCCAAACTGTACCCGCTGGTCTTTCAGTACTGTAGTGCACTCCAACACCTCACAACACGTCTCTACCTCCTCAGGAGCCACACGGCCCTCCCGTACCCGATCATCGATATTCTCTAGCAGTACACGTCCGTCCACTGATGCCCAAGACCAGGACGGAGCGCGATACTCGCGTGGCCTAGGTAAGCGATTTGTATAATCCTTAAACCAAAGAAACCCGCGAATCAACGACAAAGTATTCGGACTCTCTTCATAATCCCAGACGCCAGCGAGATAGCGACACGATGAGTTCGTAAAATGTAAGTGGACCAAGTCCGCCATGGCGGCAATAGCAATGAGCTTATCAGCCGATACGGTGAGGTGGCGCCAGCTGTATTCCTCTACGACAGAATTCCACAGGCGGCGGAGCTGTGTCGGGCTTGTCGGTGAGGCCTGTAAGGGGTCTTCTTCATTGCTACCACAGAGAAGAGGCGCGAGATCAGGTCCTGAGGGGCCAGAAATGGGAGCACACAGCCCATCCCCAATATTAACCGTCTCGGTAATGCATCGGTATTGCAATGTATGCGAGGCATAAACGAGGGCACGAGTAGATAACAACCTCTCTTGGAGACACCACGCTCGGGAGTTGATCGGCTCTTTGGTTTCATCATACTGTTTCCATACTGGAGAAAGGAATATGGAAGCTCCTGATGTAACCTGGTGAGTATCCTCAATAGTGAATGGAATCTCTGGATCCTCAGCATCGTACCCTCGCTCTCGGACTTGCAAGAATCCTTCGTTAGATCCATTAGCATTTGCGGCAATGATGGTGATATAGGCACCGCGATAAATCCCTTGCATTTTCGGGAGTTCGCGTGTCTTGTCTTCGGGGGAGTCTTGTAGAATACATATTGCATCGATCCATAGCCAACGAAGCCCAAGCCCTCGGGTTACGGTGACTGCATCTCGTATTGTCGCTGGTAGGAGGTGCAGTTCCATCCCGTCTGACATTCGGGATGTGATGTTGGCCTCCGTACTGCAGGCACTGATTTGTGAGTTATTGGTTTGCGGGCTCCCCCATACGTAACTCAGAGCTATGTATTGATTTTCTGTCGCATTTGATCCACTGGGACCCGCAAGAACAATCCGGATCCGTGACTCTTCATCACCGCCACAATCTATTAACCGAGTAGGCGCAATGCGCGCGCTCTTCCCCATATCAGGATCATGGCCATGATCCTGGTTCGGCGATGGCAACACTGGATGTGCAATGTTACATCTAAGGTGATTACTGATACATCTTTGCAGACTCGCCCTCGCCATATCAACACTGCTTGGGTTAGAGAGCTCTCGCACCAGACTTCGGGCTGTGACATACTCTGCCGCTGGGTTAACTTTACCATACAGCATAATAATCAATCATAACATCCCCGATTGTGATAGTATAATATAATCGCACCTGGTGTCGTATAAACATAATAACTTGCCCTTGGCGCTCCATCAATCCACACGCTCAAGGACTCCACCCCTTTTGGCCTTGCCTTCTCTCCCTGCTTCCTTTCTACGGCGTCACCGTGATCTTTCCGGAGGCGTACTTCGACAAGAAAAAGCGGCTTGCCATCATCGCCGGATTCGCGTAGCGACAGAATGAGCCTGCACCATACACACCCCAAAGCAGCAGCAGAGGATATCGAGGCCCAGGACGCAAGGTAACGAAAGTGGGATCGAAATTTGATGAGGAGGATACGCCATCCGTTCCCGAAGGTAGTGTTAGTGAAGACCCGCTTAATGCACAAAGAACAAACCCTGGGAGTTGTAGTGTTCATGCTGATGGTAAGAGGGTTTATGGGGTGGATCCATTGCATCTGAAAATTGATTAGTATCACTACAAACGTCAACTATAGCCATCTATTCCTGGGGTGGGGTGGTGCGCCACTCCGCCTAATCACGTGGGAATCCTTGCACTGAACAATAAAATGTGCCAACGCGTTCTCTGCCCTCAAAATTGAAACTCAATGCCGCACTCACACATAACATGCATAACGGAATATCCCGGCAAAGAACTGATTTTCCTAAATCAATAGCCATTTTTGGTATTAACAAACTACGGTCATAATCATCCACCAGGGTATACTTGAAAGCGTACCCGAACTGGGTACGGAGCGTTCACGTTCCATCACTTCAAGGTTGACGCTATTTGGTCTAGCTCACGCGCAATCAGAGAATTGGGGCACCTCTTGCGTAGTTCCCTGCGATAAAAAACCATGAGTTTCCTTTACACCATAAAAATATCCACAAAACTTACTCCAATTTAGTCTTGTCACCACGTTCCTTGCATTCCTTTCCTGCTAATCTCCATTCGCCACACTTGGCGTACAGATCGGCCCTTTTAGGAGAGTCACATCGTGAAACATACGCTACGGCTTCCCTCCCGTGCCCCTTCTCAACCAGGTGGTGAACAAAAGGCTCGTAACCGATAGGACTTCTCTTCGATTTCGAAAACGCTTCTAAAGCCTCGAAATCCCCGAGGGTGGTAAGTGCATGGAGCTTGATATGCCAGAACCTGTACATCCAACTTGAGAAAATCTCGAAATCGCGCTTATTGTTCGTGGCAGACCTTTTATCGGGAACTTTGAAGTCTGATTTCAGCTTATCTGCCCGTTTGGACAACCCGTTGAGCAGGCACGTCCGTAGAGTTTCGTTGACGCTCAGGCCAAAGAAGGGAACCTTTCCGTCAGCGTCCTTCTCTAATTGTTGTTGGAAAGTTAGCAATCGCACACTCTCGTCCATCATCTACATGAAAAACAGCGTTAATGAAATGATAGAACCCAGAAAGGACGGCAAAGAAACCTTGGTCTCAAAGGATCTATCTTTGTCTTCAGAAAAGAATTTATGGGCTGCCTTGACCGCTGTAAGTTTCGACTCTGGATCCTAAACAATATTGCTCATTATGGACAACAATTTCCGATAAAAAAAATAGAATATGACGTACGAGTATACGCGAAGCCTCGTCGAGAGACAATACTGCACTTTTGACTCGGCGGTCATCGGAGTAGTAAAAGTCCCGGAGCATTTCTCGATTCTGTTCTCGAGCGTAGACCTCCAAGAGCTTACTTGCCGATTGCAGTTTCGGACCCCCAGATTCAATGAGACGGAAAAAGTCGCCTAATGATAGCCTTTTGTGGAGGTCAAGTAGGACATGGTAGACTATACTTAACATGGTGAGAAAAGTCCAACAGAAATGCGAGATATTCTCGAAGAACGCTACCTAGATCCGTATCGCCACTATCAGTGGCTTTTTCCAACGCCAGTTGATCTTCCTTCATCGTCAGAAGAAGAGGGACTTGGTTTGAAGCCCTCGATTCGTGGTCCAGCAACTAAAACAAGCTAGAGATATCCGCAAAAAGTACAACAATCCAGATCCTTACCTTCGTTGCTAAGCGAGTTCGACCGGCTGCCCAAGCCCGCTTCGCAATATCTGCGTAGCTAACCTCAGCGCCCCCCAGTTGCTTAAATTTGTCAACAATCATCTTGCACACTTCGTCGTCTCCGCTTAAATCTCCATCCACACCGGATCCAGTAGCCGTTGGTTTGGAACGTAGGATCTTCGCACTTGCCCAATGGTGTAAGATTACATCAGGCTTAAGGGAAAGGAAGGTCGATATTCGAAGCGCGAGCAGATGCATGTTTCGCGAAGTTAGGCGCGAGATAAGGTGTGTGGGAGAAGCGTACATATATCTGGAAATTTCTTTAGAGTTACAAAACATACTCAAAGGGATTGGACTGACTGGGAGTAAGTTAAAGGTATGCTAATATCGTACTGCCGTACGGCATTGAGAACTTTGAGTGTTTGTCCCATGTTGATGAAATCAGTAGGATTATAGATATCCAAGAAGCCACGGCCAAATTTAGCAGCCTGTTAATGGAAAATTGGCCCAACCCGATACGTTTGGGGATACTCAACTTACGTTGAGGAGGCGCCTTTGCCAATAAGGCTCCCATTCTTGCCCTGCCGCATCGACACATTCGTCAACAGCGGCTGCAAGTTCTGGACGTATACTCCGAATACTTTCGTCTGCCTTGGGTAGCCTTTGCGTGAAGCTGTCCCAGGCATCGTAAAGTATCGCTGATGGTGACGTGGAACCAGGACGGAATATGGACATCGAGGATGCTGTATGTTTTGATGAGAAAGATGGTATGATAGGGTGTGTGATACTCACAGGGAACCTTTTGAATCAAGTCGCAAACGTCCGGGCCTATAACCCGTACACCATCCTGTTCCGTTACAGCGAAGGTAGGGCCAGAATGTGCGAACCTGTTCACAAGTTCATTCTAACTCATATTGAAATATGTGCGACTCACTGGAGGGTGTCCCCAAATGGACCCACAAGTAAAACGAGTGAGTCCCATGTCACGAGGATCGCATCGTTTCCACACCATTCTACCTGCCTGACAGGGCCCTCCGCCTCCACCACCGTGCTGGTTTCAAATTCAGCTAGATTCCGTTGAAAGTCGGTCGAAACTACCCATAAGGTGCCAGAAAAAGTGAGGAGTGCAAGAGACTTTCCATTCGGAGAAGGAGAAACGTGCGTAAAGGGTCCTCTTGACAGGCGTTGGTCGATAGTTTCGAGATTATCGACGGTGTATATGGTTGATTCAACTGACAATAGGACCTCGACGTGTCTGGAAATGTTTAAATCCGGGGGGATAACAGCCCAAACAAGAGGAGGTTCAGACAATCCTAGAACCACATATTGTAAAATCTCACAAGGTGATGTATGTGCATTTCACTTACCGGGATTCGCGAGCGTGAGGGGCCGGCCACCTTCCCAACCTTTGACTTCCAGCAAGCTTAATGATCCGGTCAAAGCCACCAAGCCATTGTCATGTATTCGCGCGTCAATGACTCCCATTTCTGCCGCCTCATTTCCCAGTGAATGTTGTTGGTAGTCCCTTTGTAGATCATAGATTCGGTACACGCCCTCCTCGTTCAAAATTACCAGTCTCTCATCTAATGTCCACCCAAATCGAATGATCTTGCCTTGATCCCACTAAAAGTCCTAAGAAAGTCAGTGTTGTTACTTCAGGACAATAAATTCGAGCATCCACACTGAATAACAGTAAACCTTCCCCCGCCGACGAGTATATTTGAATCTGCCCTTTCGCGACGGCAGGTATTGAGCGCCCTAAAGCAATGAACTTGGAGTGATCGCGCATGAGGGCTTCCGAGGGTTTTAGACGCGAAAATAAACCAAAAAGGATGGCACAGACCTATTGGCCCACCATAACGACAACCCGCTACGATGTAATCCCCAAGATTAGGCAGTTTTCCCGAGACTGTATATAACTGTTGTCGTCGATAGAAAACGTTCCCATCTTGCATTGCCTGCCATGATGCTGTAGGGTGATCATCCATTCTCTTTCAAGACAAATAAGGACCAGCTATCCAACGTCGGGCCAGGAAATCCCCCAATATCAAAACTCGAGGCACGCAGTTGTGGGTTCAACGTTCAACGTTCAACGTTCAGGCAAGAGAAACTGATGTTGAAGTCACATGACGCCTCGTAAAATGATCTCGGAAGAAGCACTGAATTATGTACTGACCAGACCCGGTATACGTCAAACTTCCAACTCCCTGCCCGTCCAATTTGCAGGGATACCCAAAACACAGAACAATCTTACAAACTCTCAGGTCCCAATGTCTCCTTTCGTAGGCCTTCAATGATTTTTCCGCCGGATGGCGGAATTCCGCACCGGATCTAATGCACCCAAGATGACTCAGGTGTCCTTCACTTCCAGGAATTTTTTGTTTTTGAAAGCCCACCTCGATGTCGTCCGCACAAACTCTTTCTTCAGTTATAGATCTTGTGAACTACGAGCCCAACCCATTAAACGATAAAAATGCATGGTGGGGTCAAACGAGTGCTGACGCACCGCCTCCCCTGAGTACAAGCAGTCCTCCGCCTGAGGTCGTAGAAAGCCCGGTGGATGATCCAGAGTTGAAGCTTCCTGACCTTACGTCCATGATGCTCGTTATTGGAGGAAATACACTACTCCAGGTTTGTCAATAGTTTTGTGTTTTTAGTATATTTTCAGGCAACTGACATCCTCTCTCCCCCAAGATAACCTTCTACATTGTAGTTTCATCCGCTAGTGCATATGCAAAACACCTGGGTGGGACAGCTACCTTCTCCGGCCTTATTATCGGCATCCCCTCTTCGTTCGCAGGGCTGGCGCTGATCCCCATGGTCAAGTTCGATGGAGGTAACTGCGGCCGGTCCACCCAATCGTGTGTGCCTCATCGCTGATGCTCTTATCGCAATAGGCCGATACAAACTTCCTATCAACATAGGATATGTCGCCATGATCCTCGGAAATATCCTCTATGGCCTGGCATACCGCGCCAATTTTCTCTACCTTATTCTTATAGGACGAATAGTCTCCGGGTTCGGTTTCACCGCCTTGCTCTATTGCAAACGGTATTGCGCAGACCCGCGAATCGTAGGCGTTCGCCGGCGAACCACACTCGCTAGTTGGCTCGTTGTCGGCCAGGGCATCGGTTTCAGTGCCGGTCCGTTCATCGGGGGATTATTGTTCAAAATCGGATTTCCAAATGCTATTTTCAACGGATACACCAGTCCCGGATGGCTGGTTGCCGTTGCGTGGGTGTTTTTCCTCGCGGCGAGTATTCTATTATTTAAAGACGTGCGCGTCCCACCCAAGATCGATCTTCCATTGACCCCTCTATCACATCCCTCCACGGTTACTGGCTCCCCTGCACTTCTTGACGCTTCCCAATCTGATGAAATACACGAGGAAGATAATCACCCTGTTTCTCTCCGTCAATGGGGGGTCATCATCACCATGATGTGGTACGCCATGACATGTTTCTTCATACTCGGTGCATGGGAGAGTAACATCCCCGTCTTCACCGCGGAACGGTTCAACTATAATCCATACAATGCTGGAAACTTCATCGCACTCGGTGGAATTACAACTTTTCCCTTCCTGATCCTCAACGTATTCTATTCCGGTCGCTTCCAGGACAGAGCAATCCTCGCTTTTGGGTCGTCATTAGGGACATCAGGCGTAATAATCATGATTGCAGTTCTCGTCACTAATAGAGTAACATTTGGAAGCTTCTTCGTTTGTTGGTTCCTCGTCGCTTTAGGATTTAATCTCGCCAGTACCTGCACATTGAGCCTTCTATCCAAACAGCTTCCGCCAACATGGAACGGACGCCTCAGTCTTGCTATTCAGTATAGCAACTACGCAGGGCGAGTCTCCGGCGCTGTTTGGGGTGGCGCAGGTGTAAATATTGGCATGGTGAATTACCTAGGGCTACAAGTTGGAATTGTGGGTGTAGCAGGTTTGATGCACCTGACGCTGTGGCGAGAGTTGAAGGCAAAGATGGGCTAATTTCCCCGCACCGACCAAACTCGAAGGCCCCTTAAACAATAGTATACCTATAGGTATACTAAATGTTGTACGAGGTGTATTGTATTATAATACGTATAGGTAATTGAGGTATCTGGCTCGCCTTATACTAATAATATCCGGCTATGCACCATTCAAAAAAAAGTTATCCCACCACGCTCCCTCCAAGTTTTCCTCGAGTATTTTTAGTAGACGATGATCGATGATCAGTTGCCTTGGCTAACTCTAAACGACTTCGGATGCACATGGTCCCTTCAAAAGACGGCCCCGAAATGCCCATAGCCCCTCACAGCCCATCAAGTAAACCAGAAGGAGACAACGGGGTCGAACATCTGTTTCCATGAAGACAACATGTTACAAATATATTACAAGCCGCCCAGATTCTTTTCCTGAGTTCCGGCACATAGATACAAAATAAAAACAATGGGTGTTACTCAGTCCAATATAACTAGTCCATTATGACCAAACATAGATAGCACATTTCAAGGAGTGTATATATACCATGGGTGTCGTGGGATTATAGTATACGAATAGGAATCCGGGCACGGAGGTCATCTTGACCAATGAGCACCGAGACATCGAGGTAGTACTGCAACAGGCGAGAAGAGGGTCAATTTCGGTTGTGTAACGGGGATCAGTATTACATACCTTGACGCTTACGCCTGCCCAATCAATACAAGGAAGCATTTCCTTCTGCAGGGCAATTTTGGCCTTATGGAGACCGTCGGGAAGAGACGCATGGGAGTCCAAAGAAGGGTGGCTTCGCGAGTCGCTGACGAGTTGTCGAGGGCGTTTGGGGAACCCAATGCAGATAGAATTCTGCAGGGTACGAGACTCTGTAAAGACGGTCTGGGTCGGTAGTCGGGGCAGTGGTTTGTCACGGAAGTCGGTGTTATCGTCAAAGGCCTTTATCGCCCGAGCAGCAGAGTTAAGCCGTGATTGACTTCGTGCCACTCGCTTGAGCAGCTTATGACGTGTTGTGTCCGAATCATCGCTAGATGTTGATGGCGTGAGAGGAGGCGTTGGTGGAGGGGACGACTGCTCGGTCACAGTGACTTGGCGCAAGAGAGAAACGGAGATTGTCGCGTCTGCGGCAATCTCCCTAGCCAAATTAGGAGACCGAGGCATCGTTGTGAAGACGACGAAGTACGGGATATGTGACGTGCGAGTAAACGTGACCGACGTAGGCAAGGTAACCTTTGCAAATCATCAGCATATGGAAAGAGAGGTAAAAAAAATAAAATGGGGCATTACTTACCGCACATCGGAAAGGAATGGGGCGATCCGATCTAAGAGGCATTTCTAACCAGGACTGTGGACTCTGAGAAGTAGCATCTATAGACTGAAAGTCCGAGTCTGGATAAAATAGTATGGGAACCTCCAGGCTGTGATTGAAGGGATCAGCATTCTTCCATGAAGCTATTCGGGGAATGAAAGAAGACTGACGTCGAAGGGTTCTCAGCTGCGTTTTGGGCTTCCCATATAACTTTGAGTTTGTATGTGACATCAAAAGCTTCCGAGGAGGGGCCCATGTCCGATGAGCCCGTGAAGGATGGCGGCATCTCCTCACCAGTTCTGCAGCTACGAGGGAGGTCGAACGTGAAGGGGAAGGATCTCTCTCCAGGTAATGCCCCCAGGTTCAAGCTCGAGACGCTTGGACGACGTTTGATGAATGCATCTCGAAAGGCAGAACGTGGGGAATTGGGTTCGGAGACCGGGGAGATGGAAATAGTCGTTGAGGAGGAAAAGAAAACATGCTTCCGTTTTCCCGCGTTCCGTGAGCTTTCAGGGACTTGCTCCCCTTCTGAGTACGTCGGAGAATACATGAAGGCACCTTCGATCTTAAAGGCTATCAGTATACGAAAATAACACCGATATGGGCGCGCAACTCACGGATATAGACAACCGGCCAGTGTGGTTGCAGCTGGGATCGAGTATAACTTTTCCTCCTACTTGGTCATGGTCACCGAAGACCGCCAAGGGACCTCGATCGTCAAAATGTTCCTGCTGTAGCTTCACTGATGGACTGTAGAGCTGAAGTTCCATCTGCAATGAACTAGGGGGGGGGGGAATAAAACTTAGTTGGCACGGTTCGGGGAGCATGCCAATTTTTTTATACTAACCGATATGTTGAGACGTGCGAGTAGGTTTGGGTCGGAACAAAACTTGAGGGTGGGCGACGGGAATCGCTACTAGAACTCGACATGGACTCTACACGGCGACGACGGGACATATTGGACGTTGGGAAGGGAGTGGAGACCTGGGGCCAGGAAGAGCGGACGGCGTAGATGGGGACGGATGTTTCCTATGCAGAGGGTAGATATACCACACGGCCCCCTTCTTAGCGAGAAGTCACCAGGAACAAGGAAGCTTTTGGAAGAAGCAGGCATGATATGCGAGGTTATGAGAGAAAAAATGTTGTAACAAAATATTCCTAAAATCCAAATTCGCGGAGATCTAGGCGAACCAAAGCAGTGGTTGCGATAACCTTCATGTCCGCTTTTGGCTTTGCAGGTGGGGAAAAATTAGAGTTTGTTTTCTGCGATCCTCCCACGATCCCTGGATAAAGAATACCGGCGGGCAGCCGCCGCCCGAAAAATACCCGCTTGGCAAATCGGGTTACAGAGAACCAGACAGGCTCCTCTTGTGTGCAAGGCCCGTCTTGTGCGTTATTGCGATTGAGGATAAAATTGCACATCTCCAACCCACAAGATACCCACACCGATTTTGATAGGTGACCTTGTGCCCTGCGCGAATTTACGCAGTACCAATTCAGTAACATTCATTCCTAACCCTAGAGAGCTCTTCGGGCGAGGGGCAATACATACCATGTCATTAGGCCTAAGCAAGGCGATTTCATGTAACATCGTTCAATGAAAATGGTTCTAGAATGTACATGGATACATTTACCGCCCAGATGTCATGATTTTACAGCAGCATATATCTATAGTACGCCCTGTGAATGAACTAATACTCTTTTGAGTAAATGGTTATAAAAAAATAACAGATTGCAGTACCGATCCGCGCCAGTCTCTTAGGCTAAGGGAACCAAAGGTGGTTTACAGGCATCGCCAATAGGCGTATTCGAGTAAGTTGACCGTGCAGGGAGCCCAGTACCTGTGGTCTCCATGTCAACAGGGTAGCAAGAACGAGAAAATAGGGTGAGACGGAAAAAAGCTTTGCCCACACTTTTGTCTTTTTTTTTTCCGTCAGAATCTGTCAGAATTCGGGCGAAATCAATCGTGATGACGTCGAAATTTCGCTCCACTGTGTGAAAGAAGGGAATGATCGAAGAGCGTATTTTTAGGGACGGAAGCTACTGGAAACCATGACGGAAACACATTCAGTCAAACCTGACTTTCGGTAGCACGCACAACCGCGGGTGTCGGTCACCAGATGTACCGGATTGTCACTGCCTTGGGGTCATCTGGACAGAAACAACAAGACGCCACCGAGGGCCCTCCAGAGAAGCTGAGTCTAGATGGTCGATCGACAAATTCGAATTCATTATCGCAGACAGAACAACGTGGCTCCAGGAGGATACCAAATTGCTTACCATCTTCATCAAGTTGTTGTGAACCCCATGACCCATTCAATAGAAAGAAGGTCGCGGGTTATGACTTTCCGATAGACCGAGCGTCGAACCCAAACGGATATTGAACGGAACACATGAACAAATGGTTACTTCACCCGCAAGAAGTTGTTACTTCGAAGGCTACTCTGCCATGTAATTTCGAAGTTGAACTCTGAAGTCGTACACTGGTCGTCCACAAGCGTTCGAGTGTGACTGATTCGGTAGATCATATGATCCTTCGAAGCACTGAGGGAAAAGAGCGAAGCGACAGCTGATTGGATGAATGCTTATGGTCATCCTCAAAATCCCGAAGGCAACACACTTTTCGCTGAGCTCGAAATGGAGTAAACTCAGACCCTGAAGGGTTTGACACGGGTTCCGAGAATACCAGGATCATCATGGGGAATATGAGGTAGGAGTTGTGAATGTGGTTCAGGATTGGAACGTGAAGTAGTTTTACCCTGAAGGATCTACATCAGCCTAAAGACTGATAGGCAAAGCATACAGATACCGTAAATTACCGAAGCCATTTTCGTGTGATGCGACAACTTTCGGAATTCTGGGTGTGAAATGCATGACTGTAATACTTCAATTTGAAACCACATGACGGGTAACTAGAGAGGAAATATGAATCATGTTTGACAGAAGAGCTGTGAACACAAGCGTAACAGGGACAACAACCACCAAGAAGAACGAATGCGAAACCCATGGGTGAAACGTCGGAAGGGAAACACCCTAAACCCCAACTGACCCTATTCGTAACATACACATACGGCATTCAAGAATGGCAAAAGAGTCTCGGCGCACCAAATATATAACCCATAGATAACATGACGGTCCCGGAAGTTGACCCACGCCACAAGTCAAAAGGTTGAAAAGGAATTCTGAAGGGCAGAAGTCGAGCTGCTTGCGGAGAAAGTGTTGGTGCGAATGAATCGGAACTTCAACCTGGTCAAACTAAAAGAATGGTCGGAAATGCCGACATCGCTCCTCTACTGGTGGACGTTTTGTACCCCCAAAAGAGAAAAGCCAAGGCGCCCCTCGCCGAACGCCACAGGAAGACAGCCCATGAACCAAAACGGGGCTCACAGTCCTTGAAATGTGCCTTGCATAATGAATGAAGAGGGAAGCCGATTCACCGAGGCGAGGGACCTATAGTGCAGAAGCAGGCCAAAGAAAGAAACACCTTTGAGAAGTGTAGACTCTTGAGAATATATCGACCGTTTCAGCCCGACTTTCCCGCATATTCCAAAATAATAGGACAGTTCTCGAGGAAGTCGATTACACCAGGGATGCCACGGCTTGTGTTCGGGGCGGGTTAAGTGCGCCCATTCTCTTAATAGCGCGTCCTCCAGAGGAAATTTACCTCATATTATCACGTCAGGTGAACGAAGATAGGTTCATGGAAGAAAGGATGGAAGAGGGCAGATGGGCAGATGCTCGGACTTTCCACCTTGATGGGGAAGAAAAGCCCTCTCACGGTGAGAGGGCAATTGTTGGATCCATTTTGGAATAGTCGTGTGGAAGAAATATGCGCAAAGAGTTGTTAATTCACGAATTTGTAGTCATCTCGTCCAGGACGTCCCCATTGCGTTCAGGGCTAGCATTTTAAAAGTGAAATGGTTGAGTCAAACGCTGTCAGCGGCCGTTGCCCAACCTGCCATTGTTGTTTTGACCCATTTGTGTCTATTCCTCTCACGTGTCCAAACAAAAAGATAAATATTTTGCTAAGCTGTTCCCAAGGAAACGTCGCTGCAGTTCAAGATTAGATTGATCATCGACCCTCGAATCTCACCAGTGGTTGGTTTGCTTGGATCACGAAAATGTCGTCGAACTCCAGAATCATTATAACTGGTGGGTCGGGAATGTTTGTGTGTGTAGAAAATTTCACATAACAAATTTTCCACAGGAGCGTCCGGTGTTCTGGGCTCAGCCGTGCGAGAAGCGTTTAGCAGCGCCTCAGATAAACGGTTTGAAATTCTCAGCCTATCACATTCCAGAACGGGCAACGGGCTCGTCAACCTTGACCTTACAGACGCAGATGCTGTTGAAAAGGCATTCAAAGAGTTCAAACCCAATTGTGGGTCCTTGGATTTGGCAAAGCTTGCTTGATGTGAAGCGCACAGGTCCGCTAACAGTCCTGATGTTTCAGGGGTGATACATTGCGCCGCAGAGAGGCGTCCAGACGTTGCAGAAAAGGTGCGGTGCCTAAGTTTTAGTGCCACTCGGCGGCCTACTCATAGCGCTTTATCAGGATCCTGAAGGCACCCGTATCGTAAGGTTATTTTGAACTACTTGCCTGCCGCCCACTTACGTGAATTCTGAAACGCAGCTGAACGCCAAAGTCCCTGAACAACTAGCCTCCCTTTCTAAGATTCTAAAGTTTACACTGGTTTATATTTCGACTGGTATGCCATCACAAGCGAACGACGCAACCTAATTGGCGCCGAATATTTTTTTTGTGATTTCCCTAGATTATGTTTTCGATGGTACATCGCCTCCGTACACCCCATCTGCTATCACGAACCCGCTACAATTATACGGACAAAGCAAACGCGATGGGGAGCTTGCCGTACTTGGCGTTGACGGTGCTTCTGTTGTGGTCTTGAGAGTCCCGGTTTTGTGCGAATTTTTTTTGTTCTTACCGATGCTTCAGGACTGAGGTAACATTTTATGATAGATATGGTCCTGCACCCAAAAACTCGGATTCAGCGATCAACATCCTCCTCGACGTCGTTCAAGATCAATCGGGCAAGACATACAAGATGGATCACTATGCCACGCGGTACCCCACGAATGTCGTTGATATCGCGAATTTTCTCGTCCGGCTATCAGGTTCGCATCTTGCTTATCCAACAAAATTTCTTCCCTCTGTGTTCCCCGTCCACGCTTATATACATATAGTCCTTCTCGTGATTCTGATGATCTTTTTTTTATTACTTACTTTCCGTCGTCCGCGTAAATTGTTGAAACCTGTGTATAACTTACTAACCGCTAAATCGACGCTTCTAGGTCATAAGAAGCCAATCCCTCCTATCTTACATTACTCCGCAGCGGAGCCATTCACGAAATACGAGATCTGTCTTGTCTTCGCGAAAATTCTCGGCCTACCGCATGGGCATATTATCCCGGACGCTGAACCGCCGACTGGTGCAGGCGCTACGACACGACCACGAAACTGCCAGCTGTATACAAGAGAAACTGAGGAGCTTGGGGTCGCAGAAGGAGGGGATGGAGGCCCTCTCGGATTGTCGTTGTTCGAAGAGTGGTGGTCTGCACACCTAGAAAAGTAAACCTCAAATATAAATATATCATGAAGTTGTAATTATATGAATAAACCGAGGTCCACATCTCTATATTTTTTAAATATTCCTTGTGGTATGTTGAATCTGGATGTGAGGATTCCTTCGGACTGCTTAGATACGAGGACGTCTTACAACTCGGTTCTGGCATTTTGATTGGCAGGGAATGAATGAATAGAATTGCCAATGGGGAGTTTTGGTTAGATACACCTACACCATGTGAAGAGTGAATACAATCTGTTTCTATGTGTACTGCAGTTCTGAATATTGAATGATCGTAGGAATGGGATGCTTTACGGAGGTACATTTCATCAGTCCAATTTCTCAAACGTATCGGCCATGCTCTGCCCCATCTTCTTTGGGTTTGCTTTCCCCCCTTTGGTTGATGGCGTCTACAAAAAATGATTATCGGCTCCAGCGATATGATAACAGTAGTTTAGATACACGCACTTCACCAGAACCTTCAGGCGATTGGAAATATTCTGAATGCAGTCATGTGTATCAGTAAAAGCTTAAACTTTAGCGAAACAAGTACCAACGTTTTCTTTGCTCCCCATCCTTTACGGCCTCCACAGGCCCAGTAGAATTGACTGAAGAGGCTCCCATGGGCTTATCTTCGCCTGTTGCTTCGAGAGGTGGTGATTGCGTTCCGGAAGCCTGGGGCATGATAGTAGATGAGGTTGATGTAGTTATGTATATATTGAAAAAGACAGGATCGTGGCTCCCCCGAAACTGGAGAGTACCCGTTTATATACTTTACTGCCCTTTCCAACACTAAGCTGACATCACCACAGTGATGTCATTAGTCGCCACGTGTAAAGACGCGTCAATGCACGTGACTTGGATAGGGGTGGCGCGTACTGGTCCTGCGAATCTGGCAAAAAGAAAATGTGGGGCGTAAAGTGAAAAGATAGTCATATGCTTACCTGGAATATGTCCTCGTGTGTTACACCTTTCCGGTTATAATGTTAAATAGAATGTGTCCTTGTCGTTGCCCCAACGATATGTTGATTTGATATGACTCAGATATGGCTTACCTAGCCTCCCAAATATGTTATCGTGAATTCATTCGAATTCTCTTGAAGGAATTTGATAAGATTCCCGGAGATGCGCCTGTGCTTTTTTTTAAGAAACCTGAGCAATATCCACAGCGTGAGCCAGAAAAAAGATTCGAGATCGTGGATCGAATTACGGCAAAAGCGGGCCATCTCCAGGTAGTCTTTGGGTATTCCGTGGAACCCGTAGCAGTGACTGTTTACTTCGACAGACCAAAGACAAGGAGTGCCCGATCATCACGTGTGTTCGACACAGGGAGGAAACACACAATTTTAATGCATGCTATCGTAGTATGATCGTATCGTTTCAGGTGCTTTGAATGACCTATTTTCTTACAATATTTATTCCAATCAATGATATAATATCACAATGAATACGACAGGTACGCCAAAGGGTTTAGAGAGCTTAAAATTTGAGGATCAGAAGCTAAGATAATGGGGTGTAACGCCAATAGTCAAGAAATTTACCTTTATTAAAATATAAAACCACCATCAACGTCTGCCGCTCATCCTTCATGTCATTAGAGAAGTCAGGTAATCAACGTTCTTCCGTACCAAACGGTGGTGGATTCGAGGACGATAGGTATCATATTCTCCATCTGGTGTTGAAACGGACATGCGTAGGACCATTGCCAGAGTATCCTCGTTTAGATCCTTGAGGTTCTACCTACCATTGATTATATCCATATTTGGATGTTCAAAGTTGACTGAAACGCGAGCCGCAATCCCTAGCTGAAGAACGCACTTCCCAAAAGCAGCAAGATCCTCTGAGATATATTATTCTATTCCGAGTATCGTGGAAGATTGTACCCTCGGTGACCGCATTGTTCTTGGACCAGAAATCCTCGAGGGCGTAGCGTTCCGAAGGTCCAGAAATCTTGAACACTCGTCAGACGCGGATCGCACGTCCGAAAATATCTTCGGCTCTCCAGTTCGATATGATGTCCAGAGTTTGGTAATGTTGATTTCCGATAGTTATATTATACTGAATGGTGCCGTTGATTTCAACTCGTTTGATACTTCGATCATATCCAGGTTTTGCGTGACAGCCTTCCAGTTCGCTCTGAAAGAGATATCTATCGCTCCTAGAAGAGGTGTCTGATGTCTCAGAGAGTGACGAACGCTATGAACGCCTCTGTTCCAAACCAGTTTTCTCTTTGTATCGTAGAGGGCGTGTTGGATCGATTTCGAGGATGGCCTGGATAAATGATCAAAATACTGAAAGGAGTCAGCTTCGCTGACATTCATATCAGAAGGCGTCCAGTTCTCATATCCCCATATTTTCCCTGATTTGTTGGTCCCATCACTGGTGGGAGGTGCCTCAAGGTTTTCCCGTAGATCAGCAAGGCGCGAGAATCGACGTTAGGCAGGAAATTTATGAATATCCAGTCGAGAGGTGCTAGGAGATGCTTCAGGGATCTCATGATACTGCTCCATCAGTTACACGAACCCCCCCGGGATCATCTCCGGTATGATCCGGATAAGATTTGCGTTTGGTCTTCATGGACTTGAATCGAATCACTGTGTGAACTTTCCCGAAAGCCTTTTTTTTGGAACGGGGAAGCTTAGGGGAGCAGTGGTTGCGAATCTCGGTGCCCTCGGGGAGGCACATGACTTGTGACCACGTGGTCTCAACTCATACTCCTGAATGCACGACTCGGAGAGCGTGTAGCGATACAAAAAGGGCGCTGGAAATCAGAAACCCATCCGTGAAGATAAACAAAAATGAAATGTGGCGTGAAGGAGCGTGAAGGGCCAAGAAGATGGTCCCGTTGAACGCCCATGCATATGTGCTCGGCGTTATCGAAAATATACTTCACAAATCAAATCTTGTGTTACTAAACATTTCTCGACACCCAGAGGTCTCTATCCCACGCATCTGTAAGCCGAGAACGATTTACATAGGGGAAGGACCAGATCGCCTAGGATGGCGCTCAACACTTGGCTAGGCACTGATGTCGACAGCCCGGGGTATGCCATATTACGCCCTGGGCCTTAAGTGTGGCCCTTTGTTCACATGCACTCACAAACCCCCCACGAAACCTCCGTGGGGAAAGAAAGGGTGGACGTAGTCGAACCTCGATAGTACATTGATCCACCGATCCCAGTTCTCATCGCGGCCAAAACATGATCGCGCAAAGCATGGTACACAGGGGGAAAGAAAATCATATGCAACAGCCCGTGGCACTCTACATCTTGTAGAGACAAAAAAAAAATACAGTCAGGGAAGGCCCGGTCGGGTTTCGAGAAACACCGATGCCGTCTAAAAGCCACTCTTCGCCCTTCGTTGTGTGCATCAAGATCATATAACAAGTCCGACGGAGGCCTCTGACAATCAGCTATTACCAATCCGTATTGAGTTGGGTTTCCATATCCTGTATGGACTCTCGAAGGGAGCCATGTTGCTCCTTTAACTCGAGGCCCACCACTTGGCTCGACATTGAATTAACGTCTCTCAAAACCTCTTCATACATGGGCGAAAGGAGAAATACCCGGCACGAGATCGAGGTTGAAGAGGCTTGCCCATTTCGGGACATCATCATTTCCACAAGACTTTCGTGGGGAAAGGGACCGAACGCATCGTGGTAGCCTATGGGAGGCTGAGGTACATGTACGGTGAGGGTCGTCAAATGCGGTAGCAATGAATAGCGCGAATCAAGCCATTGGAAAAGTGACCCGTGTAGGAATCCTGGATAAGTGTCGAGTTCGAGCTCCGTCAAGGAGGCGGAGACCTGAAAAACGTTCATCAAAACTGGAATATCAAAAAGTTCTCCAATAACAGAAAGTTTACGAAGTCGATGCAGCTGGTTATAAAAATGCTGGGTGAATCCCATGTACCGGACTTGGCTTGGCCCATGGAAGCGCAATTTCGTAAGAGCCGGAAGAGTAAATTTGTTAAATAAGGATGTAAATCCTTCATACGTATATGTAAGGGTCAGGTCGGAAATTTTCAGTGGAACAAATTTTGCTGAGGGGGGTGGCTCTTTTCCCGAGCCAATACCATTAATCATAAATAAAGCTTTTTCCAAGTTGGTGCAGGACATAAGGAGGTTTTCGCAGCATGCGACCGTGAGTGGTTCGCTGATATTAAGGAACGTTAACTGATCCCAGGGGAATAGAGGTCGCAACTTTGACCCTTGAAAAGCCACAAACGATGTAGAAACCTTGCGGAGTCGCGGCGCGACATCAAATCCAGTAAGGACTGGATGGAACTCAGACACTTCGCACCTGTAAACACCACGTTCAATGATCAGGGACTCAAGTTGCTCTACACTTCCGGAATCGAGGTTCGGGAATGGTGCAGAATGAGTGTCATTTCCAAGGCGAAGGTGGAGGTGGAGGCATCGGTTGAGATTGGGGAAGATGATGTCGCGTATGAATTGTAAGCGAGGTTTGTCGTGTATGCCGTATAGGTCGAACGTTAAAGACAGCCTCTCACTAGATTTCCCTGCACCCGTTCTCGCTAATCGTTGAACAACTAATTCCGAGTATCGCTTGATAGTACGTCTATAATCTGTTGGTGGGAGGTCTATCGAAAGTGATAAACGGTTCCATAGCGCGGGAATTGCCAGAGCCACCTTCCGCCCAGTCGGAGCAGACGAGGCAAAGTAACGATGGCGCTTCTCTCAGGAGGTCATGAATCCGTCGAAAAACTATGCTCTCTGTTTGAAGGCAGAGCAAGAAGATCTCCTCTAGCACTTCAACTGGGAGGCACTTGATGGGAGGCTGGTTGGATTGTGCCACTTCCAAGATTGTTGGTATTTTGGGGTGTGTGCTTCTGTACCCTGATGAAGTGCCTGTGCTTTCCGACGCGTCGGAGGCGCGTCTGGGAGTATCCATATTGGTTTACCAGATACTTTAGGTTTTGGAAAGTGTCTATTTGACGAGTGGTGATGCCTGCCAACAACCATGGATGACTACCAATTTCCCATATCTCACAGAGGTATAAAACTTCATACCTGCACGCTCCAAGAAGGAAGGGCTTGGTTCATTTGGATGTTCGTTAGATGGATGTGGTTAGAGAAGAGTTGAAGTCTGATCATAAGTGGAAGAAGTCAAAGGTGATTTTGGAAGGCGCTCAAAACTCCGAATCCGATGACATGAAGATTAGAAGCGTTATGTGCACACGATACTGACCAAACTTAGGCGGTGGGTACGTGTAAACACCAGGTGGGACTAGTGAATCCGCGGTGACCTAGTACCACAGGTCTCAATACCAAAGGGATGGCGTTCACCAAGCTACCAGGAAACGCGAAGATCAAACATATAGTTTGAGATCTGTTGGAGTATATATGTAAAGTAGTACAAATGAAGCTGCGAAAGGCGAGCGACAGAAAGCGACAATAAGCCATAAAAATACAACTTAACTAAGACTGTACCATCATCCTTTCTAGAGTCCGTAAAGCTTCTTCCTTCGATATCACCTTCGGCAACCCGATCTCCTCTCTCATCGTTGCATGGACTATAAGACGCGCCACGATCTCGCCCTAAAATACAATCAGGTTGGTAAGTCATGCATTTACAATAACGCGTCGTGTCAAACTCACAAGTTCTACAAGTACTGCAATTACAATCAACCTGCAAAAGAAGTATGGGTACCCATCACTACTCTATCACGCTAAAATATCACTTACCATATGACAATCCAAGTAATCCTAGTCATTTCATTACTATTCAAATGATCATGGATAGCGTCCAACTAGAGCAGGGCGTTGAGTCACATGTCATTAAAACCCAAACAATATCACTCACAAAGTCACTAGCCACACCCAGTTTCTCATTAAGTACTTGCACCCTCCCCTTGATCTCCATATACTCCCTCACAGCATCATACAACTCTCCCAGCGTCGCCTCGCTCCAAAATAGCTCCGGCACGTCTAGCACATTCGACACCAAGTTCACGTCTCTCCGCAGCTTGAATAGCCGCCCAGTCAATTTCAACGCGTCATGCCGTCGTAGTTTCAGCCTGCCGGAGATTGCTAGCTGCTGGGGTATGGACCGCGCTAGTGGTGATGATAGTACGTGCTGAGCATTCGTTTCGTACCGCGCGAGAAGAGTTGACTGTGCAAGAGCATGAGCGATCGATAACTTGAGGAGGTGCGAACGAGATTTAAGGGCTTCCAAGTGAACATTTAGTAGGCATATATCGGAAAGAAGGAGAGCTCACTAAAAAAGTCGTTGTATATCCTTGGATAGGATATGTGAGGGTCGTGCTGCAAAGCCTCGTTAAATCACACACACGAAAAAAAAAAAAAAGACAAGCCACCCACCGTAAAATGACATTCCTCAATCTCCCAGTCACCTTCTGCCATCGGCCTCTTTAGAATCCCAGCCTTATCAAGATCTTCCAGGATATCTCTCTCATTCCGTTCATTCATCCCAAAAAATACAACCACACCATACTCGAAAAATACTACCTCTGCCACCTCCTCTTCCGCTACCTTAGGCTGAGGCGGTGTCCGAGGTGGAGTCTGCCACCGCACCTCTCGTTCTGGGGGCGCCTCAGTATCTGAGAACGCCGTGGCATCTGTCGAGGGTACGAAATCTTCAGATTTTATGGCGTGCAAGGTCTCGTCGAAGGGGGGCATTGAGGGTGACGGCGTACCGTGGACATTTCGTGTTTCGACGGGAGATGATGATATATATCCGGTGTCGGATTGTATGGCATGTATGGTATCATCAAAGGGGGGCGATGTTAGGCGACGAGTATTTCGCGTCTCGACAGGAGACGACGATATATACCCATCGCGGTGAGACGTTGGTGATCGCGCGGCAGGCGACGAGAAATAGGTTCCTTGATACCCATTTTCCTCCGCTTCTGAAAGTCGTGTGAGGAATGATTTTCCTGTCTTAAGCTTGGAAGGAGCAGAGGAGCGGATGTTTGTGTCTGGGCCATATCCTGGTAGCAGGGGAAGATGATACATCTGTAACAGGTGGTCAATGTATTTTACATAGCCTGGATAAAATTTGGGAAACGGGACTTACAACATACAGAGCCTCGTCAAAAACTCTGGGTCCGACATTATGTTCCCGTTTCAAAAACAAAGCTAAAAGCTTCATCTGAAACGATTCAGCAACGCAGTACGCCGTGATCCTCTTATACCCTGCCTCTTCCCTCTGCACCTTGCTCATCCGTTCTGCCTGGCTCTTATACTCCCGCACTCCAGCATCCGTCTCGTGCCCCAAAGTCAGATCTTCTTCTCCGTCCCCAGGAAGGGGTTTCGTTTGCGGGGCCGAAGGTAAGACGACCAGTTTCTGCGATGTTTTTGACGTCCGTTGTGCTTTAGGTCCACCTGACGTCAAGGATGCACGACGCGCCAGGATGGGTCGAGCATGTTCTTCTGCACCCCCGGCCGATGCAAGACGAGTTGGTGTTCGTCGTCGAATATTTGTGTTAGAGGGAAGCCTGGGTGGTTTGCGAGACGACATTGTTCAATATTCAATGACAGATTTGATGTGGTCACTCCGTAAGGGTAAAAAGGCGCCTAGGGCATGTAATTATCGTCTCCGCTCAAGTCGGAGCCGCCTCTTACCTTCTCCCACTACTACGACTTCATTCATTGCCTCGAAACATCCAAACAGGACCTACTTAGGGCATTAAAACGAAATAAATTGGGAGTGGGAATATACACCCAATATATGTATTCATGCCGAACCGAAAATCCTATCGACCAAGGGTCCATGTGTGTGGATTTTTTGGTATAAGGTAGTTCCCTAGTAGTGCAAATGTAGTGCATATAGATGTCACAATTTGAAGACGTTGCGACTACTCATTGCGGGTTACCCGCTCCATTCAAGCCTAGGTCAATATCCGATTACATCCTTCAAGCTCGGTTCTCGTCGCTCGAACCACACCTCCATTTTTACACCCACGACTTGCGAGCCAAATCACCAAATAAATAAGCTGTGCGCCAGGGGGTACCCACACACATAACAGTGGGGCAAGGGTGATGAACTTGTTAGATGAAGACATCCAACTATGATCGATCGCGCGACGTAGCTTCTCCACACCACCGTATCCGAAGAAATCCACACAAGGACTTGTTAGTATAACGGTGACACGTGCCTCGCAAGTGGATGTGTAAAAATCACCTCTAGGGTGAATTCTTTTTTTCGAGCCAGGCCATTCTTCGTCGTCAAGCTTCGGGCATCATATTTATCTACCCCATTCACCCTCCCCCCAACTCTCGGCCTCTCAACCAAGAGTCCAATCAGCCTTGATTAAGGGATAAGAGACTCGTATGGGTCTACAAAGTCAAGCCCTGGTGGAAGAGTGTTGCACGCCCCACAAAAGAGGAATATTGTAACTGTCTATCGCGGCAGGATTTCTGCTGAATCAATTCTCTCCATTAGACATCTTCATGCGACCTCCAAACCCCGTCTCTTTCTACACCCGAGAGCCAACCCCAAACACCATATCAATAAGCTGCATGTTAACGGTATTCATACATATAACCTTTTAGGTGAACACAGCAGACGTGGCACCAGAGCAGTGGAGAGGTCCAATTAGCACGTCTATGATTGAGGGCCCTGTTCTACCTGAGGCCAGAATTACGGACCAATCTCTTTTGTTTCATAGTTGGACCACACTTGTGGTCTACTGTGTTCTGGATTTTTTGGGGGAAATCAGTTTCCTGATACTTGACATCGGGTTTCTTCAGGCCCGTGGTATATATCGTACGGCCCGGTAACCGCCAGGTACGGTTCAGCTTAAATCTTTACCACACGGCCAACATATCAATCACCTCACTATGACCCCCAATCGTTGTGGTTCGAAGTATCAATATGTACTAGCCATCACACGACCTGTTATGCAATGACGTGTTTCAGCCAACCCCGAGATTGGGAATGGAATGACAAACCTCATCAAACAACTACTCTCGTCGTCGCGTTAGGAGGTCGAAAAAGCCACACCTTGGGCTCCTCAAAACATAATATAAAATTGGGACCAGTTGGAACACGACAACATTTCCAACTCTATTGGTATTCATAGTCTTTGTTCTACCCCTGGTCGGACCAATAACTTATCGTGCCCAAACTGAAGGTGTCCGTTGATGCATATCACCTATTAGATGCTTCAGTGTCTCCATACATCAATCGCCCATAATTAAATTTCCCACAAATGCGTAGAATCTGCAGGCGAGTACTCTACTTTTGGTCACTGGATCCAATGATTTACCGTTTCCGGGATCTAGCGCGTAAAAACATATAACAGGTTTGCAAGGTTTTTCCTTCATCAAACATAGCACTGATATACTCGTGTCAAGATCTTTGTCAGATGGCCTCGAGTCATCGTACATATTTCAAGTGGCTTCTAGAGCAGCGTCGAATCTTGCTTTAACTACTTTCCTTCCTGGCCCCAGAACAAGAAGCGCCCATCACCCAATCTATGACTGAGTACACCGTGCCTCAGCCTTTGGAGCACTCTTGGATCGAGTGTGTATACTAACTCTACATAATCATGACTTATAACCAAACTAATTTCATCGTCAACGCAGTGTAGTGATACTTGTAAAACCCCTCCTCGTTATTCATCATGCAGTGCTGATCTCCTTCGAGAGCACAACCTTGACATCCTTCATCGTCCTCTTATACGACCATATTCTGACGATTGGAGATGAGGTCGCGTGCTCAGTTTATTCCTTGATGTCGCAGATGCTAAACTAGTACTGTTATCCAGATAAAATATATTTGGGGGAGAAAGTTTACAGTTAGTAAGTCCACCATTTTTATTTTAATTAACCCGACCCTCAACCAAGAGTCCAGTCAGTGTCCTATTCCTGTTGAATAGATATTTTACACTCTTCTCAATGAGTACCTATTTGGTTGCCTTGACCTCAACACCAATGACCTCTGTTGATGGTACCACGCCGAAAAATCCAACGAATGTGGGCACATCATTTTGTTTTCAGTTCTCCACATGCTGAATAATGTTTGATCAGATGTTTGTTTTCATCTCTTTGGAAAAGATATTTGCCTGGCTGATCGCCGTACCACCCAACTTAACAGCCATCCGATCGAAGTCATCGTGGTTTTTTCCATCGTTTCGGTATTAATCGCAGAAATGGTGTTGATCATGAGGTTCGTGTGAATTCCAGTTAATAATACCTAGATTTTTTTGACAAGATTACACCGCTCAAAGGGTCTCTGCCGTTTTTCGAAATAACAAATTTATTATTGCATTCTTAATATTCTTATGGATCGCTCACTTAATAATGATGATCGTTCAAGTGACCATGGAATGTAAGTACTGGTTGTCACGCTCTATGCCCCCAATTAATTATTATTTACGACCAGCATCAGTATATATTTCCAAGGAAAGTATTTCGCAAATTTCATATTTAGGGTGCGTCTGATCCTTTTTTTTCTACATCCAATTCAGCCTTGAATTTTAGACAATCTGCGGGCCTGATATTTGTCGTTCCTGCTGTGGTGTTTGATACCGTCGTCGGAATCCTCTTGGCTTCGGGTGTATATCGAAGTTCGGGCCGATTTCGAGATCATATGCCGTTGGCGAGTCTGCTTATTAGAGACGGAATACTTTATTTTTTGGTCGTGTTTGCGAGTAACATCACATGGATCTTAACCCAAGTCTTCCTCCAGAAACAAATGGGACCACATAGTGTGAGTGGGCCGTTACCTCATTACCCTCTTCGCTGAAAATCGGCATAATTCCCAGGTTCTCCGAGAGAGCGATTTGACTCCATTAGAAATGTCAGACATCATTTTTTTAATAGTACATCAGTACTCTTTACTAATCTTTGATATCAGTTGGTCGGCATGGTGTGCCTCACATGTGCATTTTAATGTCGGCCCGTTTTAACATAAAATTTCACAGCATAACCACAACAATGATCGGCCGTTTGACATTAAATATACGGGAATACAATCCCTCAGGCGATGAAGAACCTTCATTAACCCGGTTGAGATTTCGAAAGGAGGCCTTTCAGTCAACCACCGAGTCTGAATCAGCCATTGACGACAAATGAATTCAGACGACGCCTGATACACCAAAGCAACGAATGCGGGTTTACCAAGGAGACTCACTGGATGGGCTAAAGTATGTATCGTGAAGGTTCTGAATAGCGATGAAAACTCCTCCTCGGGCCTGTAGCGGTGGCGTGGATACTTTTTTATGAACGAGAAATTTTCATGGAAGCGCACCTTGAAGGTCCTGGGCTAGGTTTCTTCTAAGCATCACAGATATTCTGCTGTGTTTTTCCTCTCAACAGAATCAAGTAAATAAATGCCTCCGCGCCGGAAAGGAAAACCTAATCGTGTTTCCGAAATATATCTCTTCCCTTTTGATTTATTGCAGTGCCATGCCTTTTGAAGCTCACACCAAGGGCGAGTGATCGCCATCCAGACGGCCAGGATTTATGAGTTCTTCAGACCCGTCCAGTTGGAGGCAGAACAGAGGCCTCGAGCACACAAATCTTAATATTCCAATCAGGACCTGGTGGTGCAATGGTAACATACGCCCCACAAGTATGTGGGTTTGGTAAACTTATCGGGGCAGGGTCCCTGTTCAATTCAGGGCCAGGTCACTTATATCCTGTGGCGACTTCAAGAATTTTTATTCAAATCCCCAACGATAATCCGCACCTCCATTTCCATGATTGAGTGACGAGCCTTTGGTCAACGAGAGGCGCACTAGTGACCCGAGACCGCAGTTTCCCTCTGTTGTATGCATTCCGATTTCCCCACCCCACCTATCAACAACTTTAATATGGAACAGAAGCAATACACAAAAAGACCTGGTAGTATAATGGTAATACACCCCTTGCAAATAAAAGAGCACGAAAGAGTGTCAAAACTGCTTGGGGACACTCCCCGTTCGATTCAGGGCCAGGTCATGAACTTGGCATATTTTCTTTCATCAACACATACAGTCTTTACTTCGCAGTTCAGCAACACACAATTTAAAAACGGGGGACCACGACTCCACAGAAGGATCAAATAAGATACCTGTAAGTAATCCTCCACTCATAATGAAATGGTATCAATAACCAATAAGGGCCTGGTGGTGTGGCGGTAACACGGCTCCGCGCAAGAGCTATGACCCGAGAAAGGAAAAGAGCTTCGCGCGGTATTCCTGTTCGAACCAGGGCCAGGCCATGTGCCCGTTCCTCATCGACGAAAAGTTTTTGTACACAAGTTACACAACTGGTTTTTCTTCCAGTCACCTCGATACATTTATGCTTTAATACAGTTTTAATCCTCCTGCGAAGACTTTGGGATCCATCATCTCAAGACCTGCTCACGCTAGAGTCTCGAACTCTCGAAGACCCTAAAAGAAAGAAGGATCACTTACCAAAGACCGTTAACCCAAATATCCTTAGTTCAAAAGAAGCCAACCCACAGTGCGACCTGGTAGTGTAACGGTAACATATCTCTCACAAATGTATGAAACTATCCATTAAGGTTGGAGTATCCCCTGTTCGACTCAGGGCCAGGTCGTTCGTATTATAGTTTGAGGCTAAAATTTTTGATTCCAGGTCAGAGGTTTCTACTACCCACCTTATTCAAACATTATGCATATTACTATCACCAATGTGACCAAATCTACCATCTCAACCGCAAGACCTAGCACCTACCCCAGTCCCAAACCATCAAAGACCCAAGCCCGAGAGTTCAAATTCCTTTATATCATCCAAGTGTACCTACAGAAAGAAAGGAAAAACAAATCGCGTAAACCACAAAAGAAGAAAAAAAAAAAGGACAGCAAGAAAAGCATCATGATCACGCAACCATAAATACGTAGGCAGGGGGGAGACGTACAGTAAACTAAGTAGCAAACGAGGGGAACGAGCGAGTCCTTCTAGGTGTGCTCTGCGTGTAGCGGGTGTATGGTAATGTAGTAACTTAGGGCTATATATATAATGCGGAGATGGCAGGGGATGGTCAGGATGCTGGAGTGCTATAACAGGGGAGGGTTGGGGACAATAATGGAGCCACGGCGACAGGGCATGATAGCGGGTAGTAGCCGACAGCAAAGGGGAGTGGGTGAGTGTAAGGGTAAGAGTAAAGTCTACCAATGAGCAGGGTAAAAGGAGAGTTCAAGTCCGATGTGCAATTCTACACACGTCCACTCTGCCGGCGGACGTGTTTTGTCTTCATTTTTTGGAATTCATCTTTCCCCCCCTACTACTTCCCACCTGATGTCTTGAATAGTATGAGCCCTCCGAGCGCGATCGAGTACCCTACATGGACATTCATGAACATATGTCCGGCTATAGACGGACTTCCGACACATACCAAATATTTGTAGTCTCGTAACAGGCGAGCCGAAGATGAGTACGGAGCCAGTGATCAACAAGATGTCCTGTCGAAGAATGTATCATCAGTATACATTCGGGCGTCGATCCGTCAGTCCCACGTCACGCCACTTCGGAGGCAAGGTGGGAAACCCGATACGGATATATTAAACGGATCGTACCTTAAACACACCAGCAAGGGTTAGCACGAGGCCGCTGCCGACACCGACCAGGAACACAGCGGCAACGTTGAGGAGGAATGCGACTGCGGCGTTAGAGAAGAGAATTGCGGGGCCGAGTGTATGGAGGGCGTAGAAGGGCGCGAGGCCTTCTGTAAAGGGGATAATCGCAAGGTTGATCGCAGCGCAGACGGGGGCGTAGTAATGTAGTGATACGAGCGGGTCCATTTTGAGGTTGTGTAGAAGGATCTGGATGAGCACGAGGCGTGAGGCCTCAAACTAAAGCCATGAATTGATTAGCATTTGTAACTATGAATGGAGGGAATATCACGAACCATGACGGCGGCGGCTTGGACGAGGAAGCCTCCGAGATGGAAACGGAGCTCTCCATGCGACGCGAGGGCGACTCCGGTAGAGATCATGACTACGATGATAGCGAGCTTCTTTGAGGGCTCCTGCAGACGGAAGACCCACGAGATGAGTAAGATAGACACTGGTGTGAATGCCTATGAGGTAGGTTAGCCAAGAATACCAAGCATTCAAGTCGAGCATTGCAGCCCAACGGCGGGCAGTTGACACATACCTTGAGCATCTGGATATAGGACACGCTGAGGTAGAGGTAGGCTGTGTTACTGAGAATCAGGGAGCCCGAGAAGAGGATACCGATGGGGAGAATGCTCTTGACGAACATTGCACGGTCCATACGGACATCCTTGGCGCCGTCAAGCAGCCGCGTCGTGCGCTGCAGCACGCGAGTGCCGACTGCTGCAAAGAATAGATGCCACGTAACGAGGAAGACAGGGAAGCGGAAGTTAAGAGTGTTATACAGATAGTTGTTGTAGATGATAACCGCCGAGGACAGCACTATCCACACTGGAATGATCCCCGCCGCCGAGAGCGACGTAGGCGTGCGGCCCTTTGACGTCGTAGCAGACGCTGGTGCAGGCAGCGGCGACGGCGCCGATGGGGAATGGCGTTCAATCATCTCGAGGGTCTTTCCGTCGGACATGGCGGCGGGGAAGGCGGGGAAAAAGAGGGGAGGGAAGAGAAAGGGTGCAAAATGTAAAATGAAGAAAAAGGAAGAAAGAGAGCGTCTATTTTGGGACACGTGTTGAAGCGGTGACTTGATTCCGTTATTTGTGTTTGTTTAGGTGTCCCTCTCCAGTCCCTCCGCCATCGCCATGTCCAGCCTCCAGGGCTACGTCGACCGCCGCGTCCTCCTCATCCTCCAAGACGGCCGCGCCATCGTCGTCCGTATCCTCGCGCCTCATCCCTCGTTACCCTAATCATATTTTCACAGGGCACCATGGCCGGCTACGACCAAAAGTCGAACGTCGTTCTCTCCGACTCCAAAGAGCGCGTCTATAGTATCGACGAGGGCGTCGAGGAGATCCCTCTTGGTCTTTACCTTGTCAAAGGCGATATGGTGTACGTCCCCCTTTTCGCTTATCCTACCGTTGGCGCGATTAACCAATCCACCTCCCCCCTACAGCGTCCTCATTGGCGAGATCGATGAAGTCCTGGACCAAGCCGTCGACCTCGCCACCGTGCGCGCAGAGCCAATTATGCCTATCCGCTATTGATTCGTTTTCGATCGGT
Organism: Collybia nuda; assembly: GCA_015584075.1. NCBI lineage: Eukaryota > Fungi > Basidiomycota > Agaricomycetes > Agaricales > Clitocybaceae > Collybia > Collybia nuda. Next base: position 76,052 of record MU150346.1, read on the forward strand.
TGCGGAGGAGAGGAGGCGTTGGGCCCGTAGAGACAATCTGCGCGTGAAAAAAAAAGTTGTCTCGGGTAGAAAAGTGGATCGATTGGCTTTGAAAAATCCATCAACCCGCGAGTAAAGTGGTGGATAACGAAGAACTTCAATTCCACGATAACGTCCCAAAAGGATTAGTGGCGAGTCCGTAGGTGTGCTGGCCTTTGTGCGCTCTTCGATCAAGTTGGATCGGACGCTACAAAGGGATCTAAGGGCATCCGAAGTCCATTGGCGCAATAGAAATCTGTTGAGGAGTGGACAGGATAGTATTGACTTGGAGTGGCTACAAGTAAATGCGGTGGGGTGTGATCCAATCAGAAACAACAACCATGGTTGACTTTTCGCTTTTGATTTTTCCATCTAATACCGAAATACAACGTGTGTACCCTGTTCTCCGAACCCCTGATACATCTTCTTCCTTCCAGATCTTTTCCTACCTACAAAACATCTTTCATCATCAAGTTCCCTACAAGTTCCTAATAAAAGCATTCCCACTTTACACAAATTACTTGATCGCTCGCAAAATTCTTGTCTTCAAATGCACAGCACTCAAACCATACTCTCTTATCACTTCATAGGCCACAGAATTTTAATTTGTGATTAACAAGGCCTAATCCGGCTCAGCCGAACAAGTATCCTGTTCGCCACACGCACCACCTCGTAAGCATGCACTTCTCCTACGTTAATTTACATTGAACCACCCTTTCCATATTTCTAGGTTTGGCCTGGAGACGGCCAAAAAATAATGATGTAAAATACACACATACTCATGACCTATTCCTGAGTCGAACGGGGAATCTGCCAGGCTGATCTGGGTCAAAAACTCAACCAGTTACCAATCGCTGGACGCGTGCCACCGTTGCACTACTAGGCTTTCCTAATAACGGCCTTCAAAATAATATGAAACATCCCAAATTATTATCAAATTCTCGGTACCCAAGGCCGCGCCACATGCTGGTCTCGGTAAGGGACTCTGGCACTGTGAAAATGTATATGCCAATTTCCATAGAGTATGCACTAGTCCGGGATCGAATATATACCCTGGGGGTCGTCCCCATGTAACCGTGAGTCGGAGTTTCGTGAACACTTCCGTTACGCCATCAGGTCCTTCTTTAAGGTTAGGCTCCCCCCATTCCACCCAGTTGCCAAATAAATCTAGGCCCAAGTTTCAGCGAATACACATAGGGGTGATGATCCTTCGTATGTAAATGGAGTCAAATTCCCCACAAACTCACGCGTTACTCAGAGAAAACAAGGAACAGAACGCAAAGCAGTTACAAAAGATCACGATAACAGGCCTCCACTAATACGCTAACCTCGACTTGAACAGGGATCTTAGGGTCTGCCACATTCGTCAGCATATTCCAATCCTGGATATCAACAACTCCGCTCACTAGCTCGACTTGTACCACCGCGAAGTCCATTCTAAAAAACCAGCGATGTGGTCTAAAGCATATTAGTCGACTGTGTCCAGAGGTTCTCATTATTCGAAATCGCACGATATCTCGCGGCTATAGGATATATACCAAGATAGGGGAGGTAAATGTCCACACGTGCAGTCGACCTCTCCAAAGGGGTGTAGTCTGATATTCCAGTCACGGCCAATCTTAAAGCCTGATGCATGTGTACACACAACACACCTTCCCACCTCCTTGAGCTCTCAAACGATGAATATACTCTGGTTTGCACTTCCCTTCACCCGTTTCGCTTTCGGGAAGCTGTCCTGTCGGTGCCTTTATGGGGAGAAATGTTGGCCAAAAGTAAAAGATTTCTCCGACTTGGCTTCCCAGCTCTCCCAACCCCTTCTCCATCCGAAACCTCCAGGTTCGGCTTGTTATCCTCCCGATAGCCCTTCAGAAAACTGCTCGAAGGTGATGGTGAATATGCATAACAGCCACTGGAGGTCTGATCAATCTGGGTCCATGCAAGCCCCCAACTTTGAGACGCATACGTTCCTTAATGGGACCATCAGTGCGTGCTATATAGACACCATGCCGAGTTTCCCGTGTACCCAAGGAAGTATCCCCGAGATCGGTGTGGATGCGCGTTCTATTCAGGATGTTCAAGCTGCTGTCAAATTTTCTTTAAAGCATACTTTACGGTTGGTGATCAAGAACACTGGGTGGGTCTAGTATTTCTTGACATCCTGGTGGACCTTACGCGTTTTATTCCTAGACATGATTATCTCGGGCGGAGTACGGCTCGTGGAGGGTTCCTACTATGGATGCATAACCTTAAGAACATTACTTACAATCTGGCCTTCGTTCCTTCAGGTGCACCTCCTGACAGGTATTACCAAGGTGAATAATTATACCCTTACTCTCTTTTCCAGAAGCTGAACTTTTTATTTAGCTTTGACCGTTGGCGCTGGGGTCCAATGGCACGAAGCCTATGAAGCTGCCGAGACACATGGCCGGGTTGTCTTGGGCGCCACCGCTGGATCTATTGGTGCTGGTGGTGGTTGGATCATGGGCGGTGGCCATGGAGCCCTTGCCGCTCGACACGGATTAGGTGAACAGAGCTTCACCCACAACCCTAACTCACAAAACTCACCTTCTTTTAAGGTGTGGATAATGTTCTCGAGTTCGAAGTCGTAACTGCCGGTGGGGTGTTTCTTACTGTGAACGCCTACAAGAATCCGGATCTGTTTTGGGCGTTAAGGGGAGGGGGCGGCGGAACATACGCAGTCGTTCTCTCCACGACGTACGTAACTCACGACCCAGTCCCTCTCACCATCGTCACCGGCTTGGTTAATTTCAAATCACCTGTCGTCGCGAAGAGAGTGATCACTGAGTTCGTGAGGATTCTCCCTTCCCTCGCCGACTCTACCGGATGGGGAGGCTATGCTTTCTTGTCTAGAAACGAACTTAGTCTTCTTCTCGTTGCACCTAATATTACCGTTGACGACGCCGACGCTACATTAGAGCCCTTCTTTACCTTCACAAAAAGCGTCACGGTAGGAGGTGTGGTTCAACATAACACAACCCATTTCGACTCCTTCTATTCCTGGTACTCCGCCACTTTCAGCACTGACGGCGAAACGGGAACCAATGTCGAGTTGGGTTCCCGCCTCATCCCTCGCAATCTTGCCGAACACAACCCCGAGACTGTCGCAGATGCTATGTTAGCCCTCCCTCATAGCTGTAGGATCAAGTATGTTAAATCTAATTTTGATTTCCACCATCTTATTTTTCTGATTATATATTTCAAAGCTTCGTCGCAGGCGGGGCGGTATCGAGCGTGGACCCTGAGGCAACTGGCCTCCATCCGGACTGGCGTAAGGCTATTGCACTTGTCTATTACGCAGATGGGTGGGAAGATAAGGCTTATGCGTCCCTCATCGAATCTGCCAGGAAGAGAATCAGGAAGAGCCTTGAGATACTTGGCAGGCTTGGATCGGCTACCTATTTCAATGAGGTGAGGCTCCTCCACCCATGGTCGCGTATTTTGTACCCATGGTCGTTCGTAGGCTTCACTTTACGAGAAGGATCCCCAGGAAACATTCTTTGGTTCCCACTACAAGAGGCTGAAAGTGATCAGGGACAAGTATGATCCGGTAGGGTTGTTGGTCGTGGCCGGTGGAGTGGGCTCTGAGGATTGGGATCACAGCCTGAATTGTCGTAGGTGACCTGATACTATGAAAAATATGAAGATATCTTGCTCCATACCTTTTCTCTTCCTCGTTGCCAGGAATCAACTGATATTTTTCGTGGGGGTTATGAACGTGCGCAGAAAACCACAGACAGGGGGAGCACAAATGTGCTACAGGGGTGGTACACACACGCCAGGAGTGGGGCAGTAAAATTCTTGTGCCAGAATTCTAGTGGTGGATGAGTGGCGAAAGTTATTCAATTATCCAGCAAGCTTGTATAAAATATTGTTTCTTGAAGGACGATTATCCTTCCACTTAGCCAAAGATCTGTCGTGATAATTGAAGTCCTGCTTCTTCACGAACGATAGTGAGAGATAAATCAAATAAAAGTTTATCCCATCGCGAATCCATTGAACTCAGGACATCGCCATTGCAATTATCACGGTTGCAACTAAAATCAGTCACTGTGCCCGCCTGGTTATATTTTTTGGTAGGTGAGCGACATGGTATGGCCACCGCAATGAGGGATGTGGCATTTGTTATCGAATATGTCCCAGTTGGGAGCTCGAGTCAGAACGTCCACCTTGCAAGGCGAGTTTTGGAGTTCAGGATTTCGGAGAGTGCGGGGCGGGATAGCCGAGGAGGGGTGAGCGAGATATTTCCACGTGCAATTTTTCTTGTTCCAGTGCCTCAACAATGCAGAGTCCGATAGACTACGCCCCCACGCGGGCTTCAACTCTGGTCCAGGAAAACCGAAAGCTCCAGTATCTGGAATGTTTTCTCATAACGTAAACTTTCCATCCCGTGGAATCATTTGAACAAAAAACTTTTTCACGTATCAAGTCCAGGTTTTTCGTTTGGGCAGACCCACCAATGCGGCATGCCACGATTTCTGGGTTTCCAAGCAAGGGTCGTGCAAAAACCGAGAAAAGAGGCGAGGATTAGGTGGCGACACTCGTATACATGGATTTGACTTTCTCACAGTACACGCTGTCCTGATTCCGTGTTTGTCGGTGGGGGAGCTACACTGTAAAAGGGAAGGCGCTCAAAATGTGGGGCCAGATTGTACAACCATCCCTTCGGCAAGTGTTACTAAGCAAAATATGCGAGATGGCGCGCCATAGGCAAAGCGTGCCGCCCGGTGGAGCGCAACCTGGTGCTTGGATAGGGATGGGTTTAAAGGGCAGAGGGGACGTGGATATCTTATCCTGTCCCTTTTATCTTTGATGATGAAATCACTCTGGCTTATACTACCTCTCATTGGGCTCACCCTTGGCGTACCCTCCCCCTCCTGTCGATGCTTATCCGGGGAGACTTGTTGGCCAAAAGCATCTGATTTCTCCGAGTTGGCTTCGCAGCTATCCCAGCCACTTCTCCATCCAAAACCTCCAGGTTCAGCTTGTTATCCTGCCGACAATCCATCAGGAAATTGCTCGGACGTGATGGAGAGTGTCCACAGCGGCCAGTGGAGGTCTGATCAACCTGGGTCAATGCAAGCTCCGTTCCTGGAGACATTCGTGTTCCCAAACGGAACAATCGATGCGTGCTACGTAAATACCACGCTGGGCTTCCCGTGTAGGCAGGGAAGTATTCCTGTGATTGGTGTAGATGCACAATCTGTCCGAGATGTTCAGACCGCGATCCGTTTTACTTCGACACATAATCTGCGGTTGGTTATAAAGAATACTGGGTGAGTCTTAATTTTGTATTCTTTGAAATTTTATGTATTTAGGCGCATAAATTTTAGTCATGACTACCTTGGGCGGAGCACAGCTCGCGGGAGCTTTGTACTTTGGACACATAACCTTAAGAACATCACATATGATCCATCCTTCGTTCCTTCAGGCGCACCTTCTGGGAAGAGTTACCAAGGTAAACGCGTCCACCACTTCCTCCAATATTAGTTATAAATACCTTTTTTATTATTCTTTAGCTTTGACTGTTGGTGCCGGGGTACAGTGGAACGAAGCCTACGATGCCGCTAAGACGCACAATCGGGTTATCGTAGGTGGAGCTGGGCTCACCGTTGGTGCTGCTGGCGGCTGGGTTATGGGTGGCGGCCATGGTGTTTTGGCGCCTCGACATGGGTTAGGTGAGATAAGTTCTTAGCTCATCAGGATAATGCACAATACTCATGGTCACCGAGGGGTTGACAATGTTATTGAATTTGAAGTGGTGACTGCCGATGGCACACACCTTACGGTGAATGCTTTCAAGAATACGGACTTATTCTGGGCACTGAGAGGGGGTGGCGGCGGGACGTATGCAATTGTCCTCCTCGCGACATATGCTACTCACGACCTAGTTCCTCTTACCGTCATCACCGGCCTTGCCAATTTTACGTCATCTGCTGTCGCGAAAAGTGTCATCACTGAATTTATGAAGATCCATCCTTCCCTGGCTGACGATGGATGGGGAAGCTATGCAGTTTTATCTAAAGACATGTTGCAATACATCTTCGCCGCACCTAATGTTACCAGTATTGATGCCAGCTCAATACTGGATCCTTTCTTCACTTTCATGAGAAACGCCACAGGAGGGCAGGGTGTCCAAAATGATACAACCCATTACGACTCTTTCTATGCTTGGAACATAGATGTCTTCGGCCTGAATAACGGAGTAGGAAACGATTTTGAGATCGGCTCTCGTTTTATTCCCCGTAGTCTCGCCGAACAAGATCCGGAGAAGGTCGCGGATATCATGTTGACCTTTCCCAATGGCGTTGGAATCAAGTATTTCAAAATTCTTCTTGATTGCTTCACTATTCTTAATACACATTTCAAGCTTCATCGCGGGTGGTGCAGTCTCGAAGGTCGATCCTGATTCGACTGGCCTTCACCCAGACTGGCGCAAGGCGATTGGACTCGTCAATTTCTCGGAAGGCTGGGTGGATGGTGATCCTGCTTCTGTCATTGAGGCTGCTAGGAAAAAGATCAAGGAAGGCCTTAATATCTTACAAGGGCTTGGATCAAGTACTTATTTTAATGGGTGCGTCTTCCACTTCTAGATTAGGTATCTTGGCTCAAGGTCGTTCTTAGGCTTCACTCCATGAGAAGAATCCCCGGAATACTTTTTTCGGTTCTCATTACGAGAGGTTGAAAGTCATCAAGGACAAGTATGATCCAACGGGGTTGTTCCTTGTAGCCGGTGGCGTAGGTTCTGAGGACTGGGATGACAGTTTGAACTGTCGCAGGCTTGTGCAATGATCCGGCTGCCAAAGTATTGTGTAGTATAATTTCCTTTCCTTGCAAGCTAAAAGTGTTTCGATGCGTGGGCCGGGAAAGCGTGACTATCGAGGTTTTCGTCCTTGCAGTCCGGACTCTGATGGATCTCAGCTCTGAGATCAGGACACACCACACTACACCGAACCTTCTCATACCTATAATCGAACTCAGACCCAGTTAAAGTCTCTAGGAACCGTACGTCGTGTTTGGTACTTCATCTTCAGCCACCCACAGGTCTTTACCCAACGTGGCCTGTGCAGAACGTCCACTGGTGCCACAAAAAGCTAGGCTTACCAGAAAGGCCATAATTGTAGCGTATGAAACGGAGAAGAGGTGCAACTGCGTTCAGATCATGATTTCGCGCCACAGCATCATCACAGTAACACTATCCCATAGCGGCCCCACTGAGCCGTGGTCGATACGTACTGCTTACGAAAATTTTTCATCATCATCACTGCCATCGCACTCGGACCCAAAAAAACCCACATGTTAGCAAAAAGTCCTCGTTTCCGGTTTGATCCATAACATTCCTTTCGTCAAAGACTCTGCACTAAGTAAGGCTATTTGACTAGTACACTCCGCCCTGGGCGGGAGCGTCGCGTTTCTCGTTGGGGAACTATACAAAAGGTAAGGTTGTCGATTCTTCTTCGGCATGTAACATGCTGTATTCATGGTTCCGGGCCGCCTAGCACAATCCTTTCGGCAAATGATGCTAATCACATTTGAAGGTTGGGGTCCCGCATGCATAGCAATATGTCCAGTGGGGCATAATCTACTATTCGAGTCACAACATGTTTAAAAAGGCTGGAAGATGTTTACTTAGGAGATGTAAACATACCCTCTCAAACCCTGGCCATGAAGATAGCCTGGCTCGTACTTTCTCTTGTCCATCTTGCCCTCAGTAAACCCTCTTGTCGATGCCTTTATGGGGAGGCATGCTGGCCAAAAGAATCGGATTTCTCTGATCTGGCTTTGCAGCTCTCCCAGCCACTCCTCTATCCAAAGCCTCCTGGTTCGGCTTGCTACCCTGCCAACAACCCGTCAGGAAACTGTTCAGAAGTGATGTTGAATGCACTTCATGGTCGATGGAGATCTGATCAGCCTGGATCTATGCAAGCCCCCAATTTCGAGACGTTCATGTTCCTCAACGGAACCATTAGTGCTTGCTATATAAATGCCACGCTAGGCTTCCCGTGTACCCAAGGAAGTGTTCCTGAAATTGGCGTGAATGCACGAACTATTCAGGATGTTCAAGCGACCGTAAAATTTGCTTCAACTCATAATCTGCGGTTGGTGGTCAAGAATACTGGGCAAGTTTTACGTTTCTTCAAATGTTTACACAAGCTTACGTGTACACCACTTAGCCACGACTATCTTGGACGAAGCACAGCTCGTGGAGGACTCCTACTTTGGACACATAACTTAAAGAACGTATCCTATAATCCCGCCTTCGTTCCTTCAGGTGCTCCCCCTGAGAAGAACTATAAAGGTATATTTCGAATCTGTAATCCGTTTTCCAAGCATTAAGTATCATTCCTAGCTCTGACGGTCGGCGCTGGGGTCCAATGGTACGAGGCTTATGATGCTGCACAGGCGCAAGGTCGGGTCATTGTCGGTGGCGCCGGATCGACTGTTGGTGCTGCTGGCGGTTGGATCATGGGTGGTGGCCACAGTCCTTTATCAGGTCGACACGGTTTAGGTAGAGCCTGCTTCGCTTATTATGTTGACCCGCAGTACTCATAATCTCGAAGGGGTGGACAATATTATCGAATTTGGGGTCGTGACTGCGGACGGTGCATATCGCACCGTGAACGCCTACAAGAATCCAGATCTTTTTTGGGCGTTGAGAGGTGGTGGTGGCGGGACCTATGCAGTTGTTCTCTCAGCGACCTACGAAACTCACGACCCGGTTCCTCTGACGACTATTATCGGCCAAGCCAATTTCACATCACCCACCATTGCAAAGAGTGTAATCACCGAGTTCGTGAGGGTCCACCCTACCCTGGCCGATGCTGGATGGGGAGGATACTCATTTTTGTCAAAAGAGTCACTGAGTTTCGCCTTCGTCGCGCATAATGTTACAGTCACCGACGCCAGTACTGCACTGGAGCCTTTCCTCTCTTCTGCAAGAAATGCTACAGGAGGAGGGCCGTTGTTTCAAAGTGTCACACTCCCTTACGATTCCTTCTACACTTTTTATTTGGAAACTTTCATCACTGATGGTGAAGTAGGAACCAACATGGAGTTAGGTTCCCGCCTTTTACCCCATGATCTTTCCAAACAAAATCCCGAAAAGGTTGCAGAGATTATGTTAGCCATACCCCAGGGGGTTGGAATTAAGTATGTTGAATCCTATATCCAGCCTTTATCACTATTCTTAATACAAAATTTCAGCTTCGTTGCGGGTGGCGCAGTATCGAAGGTGGATCCTGAAACAACTGGCCTCCATCCGGACTGGCGCAAAGCGATTGCACTCGTCTTCTTCATAGAAGGATGGGTAGATGGGACCCCTGCTTCCGACATTCAAGCTGCTAGGGCAAGGATCAGGAATGGTCTCGACACACTGGATGGACTGGCACCTGGGTCAGCTACATATTTTAACGAGGTGCGTTTCTATACCGAATATCATATTATTTGTGTTAATGGCTGCTCATAGGCCTCACTTTACGAGAAAAATCCTCAGAAAACTTTCTTCGGTTCTCACTACAAAAAACTCAAAGACATCAAGGACAAGTACGATCCAATGGGTTTGTTCATCGTGGCAAGTGGGGTGAGCTCCGAGGATTGGGACGGTAGCTTGAACTGCCGCCTGAATTGATCAATCTTTGATCAGCGCCCGGCTTACTACTCTACATATATGTTGGACGCCTTGCTTTATAACCCCACTTGATATTCTAATTTAAACCCCTACTCTAAATCTTTACTCTTCCTCATTGTTAGTACATGTACCTCATGATAGAACATATATAGCCGGCAAATTTCGCAGATTCCCAGGCTGCCATGATCCGTTTTCCAACAGCCCGACTTTGATCCCATACTTTATTTTTCGTTCTAGCTCCCCCTCATCAGCATAGAACTACTGTGCTGAAATCACATCATGTATATTGTTCTGGGTATCAACACGGCCAGGAAGTGCACAACCTTCCATACCCAAGAAGGCAAACGACACAAATCCGAATATCCATAATCCCAATTCCACCGCCGTTGGATCCAGGACACCCATACAAACGTTAGGGAGGCAACTACGGCGGATATCCGGTCCCCGCACCACCTCATTGACCCATTTCAAAGACAAGAGCTGCAGCTGCTTACCCAGGAATCAGTCACAGCCCGTCCGATCCGTGTCGCGCGGTGGCCAAAGGCATACTTGGCAATCATGAAGATGACCTAATACCACTCTGCCTTGCTTGTTGAAGTGACAAACAACACTAATCACAGTTTTAACGAAGGGGCGATGACTTCAGTCATTTGGTCCCTTGTCCTCACCAGAGTTCCTGAAAATTTCTCGCACGGTGTCGGTGGTAGTACCTTGGTGGCTAATGCGCTCGGACCTGAGATATCAGCGATTTCCTTACTTCCGCTTTAACCCAAACGTTACGTTCGTCAAGTACGTACTCCATACCCGGGGCTGGCTGACAAAGTTGAAATGGACGCGAGGCTTTCTGGTAAGCATACTCACTTCTGAGTGGTACATAGCTTTGCGCGGCGAATCGTGCCCCTCGCGATCGTAAGGAGTCATAGGAAGTCGGCGCGTTTGGTTCTTCCCCGAATTTCCACGTGGAATTCAAAATTTAAAATCACTTGGTACAGCCATCTTTTCGACAAATATAATTCATCGGGACCTACGGACTGGTATTTCACATGTGCAGTAATACGTCCTGTGCAGCATAAAAGCTATCTACTATCTGAGCAGAGCAAAGTTTAAAAGAGTGGAGGGTGCACAAAAGACACATCTTTCCAACCCTCTCCGACGATGAAGATTCCGTGGGTTATACTCACCTTCCTTCATATCACTATCAGCCAACCCTCCAGCCGATGCATTTACGGGGAGGAATGCTGGCCAAAAGAATCAGATTTTTTTCACCTGGCTTCGCAACTATCTCAACCCCTCCTCCATCCTAAACCGCCGGGGTCTGCTTGTTATCCTATAAATAATCCGTCAGGAAAGTGTTCAGAGGCGATCGAGAATGCTCACAATGGTCGCTGGAGATCTGGGCAACCTGGATCTATGCAGGCTCCGTTCCTGGAAACATTCACGTTTCCCAACGGAACTGTCAGTGCATGTTATATAAATGCAACCCTGGGCTTCCCGTGCTCCCAAGGGAGTATTCCTGAAATTGGCGTAGACGCACGGTCCGTTCAGGACGTTCAAGCCACTGTCAGGTTTGCATCGAAACATAATTTACGCTTAGTCGTCAAGAACACTGGGTGAGTCTACTTTTCACGGTATTTAAAATATTCACGCACTTAAGTGCATTTTTCCTAGCCACGACTACCTCGGGCGGAGCACGGGTCGTGGAGGCTTTTTACTTTGAATGCACAACTTTAAGAACATCACCTATAGTCCATCCTTCGCCCCTTCAGGTGCACCTCCAGGGGAGAATTACAAAGGTAAATGCCAATCTCAACATTGTTCCCCGTTGATAGAAGCTTTTAGGTCTGACCGTCAGTGCCGGGGTCCAATGGTATGAAGCCTACGATGCCGCCGAGGCGCAAGGTCGAACTATAGTAGGTGCTTCTGGAGTGACTGTTGGCGCTGCTGGTGGTTGGGTCATGGGTAATGGCAATGGCGATTTATCTCCTCGACACGGATTAGGTAGTATAAGTTTCATCTACCATGGTTAATAAATAATACTAACATAGGTTTGAAGGGGTAGACAACATTGTCGAATTTGAGGTGGTGACTGCCAACGGCACAAACCTCATCGTGAACACCTACAAGAACGCAGATCTATTTTGGGCATTGAGAGGAGGAGGTGGTGGAACATATGCAGTTGTTCTCTCTGCGACACACATAACCCACGATCTAGTACCTCTGACGGCCATCGGCGGCTTTGCCAACTTCACGTCTCCCAACATTGCGAAGAGCGTGATCACTGAATTTATAAGGATCCATCCTTCCCTCGCTGATTCCGGATGGGGAGGATCCTCGTTCTTCTCTCAAGGGTTACTAAGTTATCTCTTCGCCGCACCCAATGTCACTGTTACTGAAGCTAATACTATATTGGAGCCATTCTTGGCCTTCACCAGAAATACCACGGGGCAGGAAGTTCGAAATGATGTGATCCCTTATAACTCTTACTACGCCTGGTTTTCAGCCTCGTTTAGCAGGGATGGCGATACAGGACATAATACTGAGTTAGGATCCCGCCTCCTTCCTCGTGACCTTTCTGAACAAGATCCGGGAAAGGTTGCGGATATCTTGTTAGCCCTCCCCGCCACCTGAGGTTGGCACGGTGATACATCAAACCCCTACAATTGTAGCAAAGAGCGTTATACATGATTCGCTATAACTGTTGGGACAGGATGATATATTACCCTGTCATGATTTGTAAGCACATCCTCTCCAGATGCAGCGGCATTCCAGCGGCGCCTCGCCCGGCGATTTTACTGAATTGGGTATCTCTCGTCCAACCGCCGCCAGCCCACCCGCCAGGTTTGCCTGATTAGGATGAAATCGAGATCTCATTAATATTGATTGTTCCTGTTCCTTTTTTTTTGTTCTCGCAGACAGCGGCCATTTTTGTTTTCCACGAAATTTTTTGTTGCACAGCACTGCGACTCTAATACATATGTTTTTTAAAGTACCATGTTGGACATTGAAAAAAAGCATATTGCAAGATTCTCGGGCCTAAATAGGCCAGGTACGCGTTTCCAGTCTATTGCAATTCACGAGGGCATAATTATTGAACATAAGAATCACTTGATTTTGAGCTCGGAAAGCATTCGTGAAAGGACTGTGGTTTTGTAGATATATACAAAAGCTGCCGAATCACTTATTACAGGAGGGGGTAGAAAGAGATATTGAGCTATAAATTCTAGTAGCACGAACATCAGTTATAGACGAGACAAGTAGTTACAAGCACATCGTCTTACTTTTACTCTGTTCCGACCTTTGCTCAATCTAAGGAGAACCAACAAGGCACAGTATTATAACAACAAAGTGAGAGACTAAACAATGGATTTAAGCAATAGTCACTGACCTTTGGTACTATAGTTATTGCTCGACAACGAGCACAACGACGAGCAAAATTGTTCGGAATTTCCCGGGCCGGAAGTCTAGGCCGTTGCCATCAATTTGCCTACTAAATATATTGCTAGATCTTAAAGATAATACTCATTTATAGATTTCTGGTCATAGTATTCTGACTAAAGAAGTATAATGAAACATACCGTTGTCTTGTTGAAGTGTCCTGAAACCCTCAAGAAAAGGAAAACAAGGATTGATCGCACCCTCCCCAAATGCTCGACAAAATGAATTGTGGGCGGAATAACCCGAAAGAGGATGGGTACGCAGAATCCAAATGGGGAAGGAAGCTGATTCGAGCTGCCACAATGGTCAGATACGGA
>MU150346.1:92707-107147 GCA_015584075.1 Collybia nuda
CACCCAATGTCACTGTTACTGAAGCTAATACTATATTGGAGCCATTCTTGGCCTTCACCAGAAATACCACGGGGCAGGAAGTTCGAAATGATGTGATCCCTTATAACTCTTACTACGCCTGGTTTTCAGCCTCGTTTAGCAGGGATGGCGATACAGGACATAATACTGAGTTAGGATCCCGCCTCCTTCCTCGTGACCTTTCTGAACAAGATCCGGGAAAGGTTGCGGATATCTTGTTAGCCCTCCCCGCCACCTGAGGTTGGCACGGTGATACATCAAACCCCTACAATTGTAGCAAAGAGCGTTATACATGATTCGCTATAACTGTTGGGACAGGATGATATATTACCCTGTCATGATTTGTAAGCACATCCTCTCCAGATGCAGCGGCATTCCAGCGGCGCCTCGCCCGGCGATTTTACTGAATTGGGTATCTCTCGTCCAACCGCCGCCAGCCCACCCGCCAGGTTTGCCTGATTAGGATGAAATCGAGATCTCATTAATATTGATTGTTCCTGTTCCTTTTTTTTTGTTCTCGCAGACAGCGGCCATTTTTGTTTTCCACGAAATTTTTTGTTGCACAGCACTGCGACTCTAATACATATGTTTTTTAAAGTACCATGTTGGACATTGAAAAAAAGCATATTGCAAGATTCTCGGGCCTAAATAGGCCAGGTACGCGTTTCCAGTCTATTGCAATTCACGAGGGCATAATTATTGAACATAAGAATCACTTGATTTTGAGCTCGGAAAGCATTCGTGAAAGGACTGTGGTTTTGTAGATATATACAAAAGCTGCCGAATCACTTATTACAGGAGGGGGTAGAAAGAGATATTGAGCTATAAATTCTAGTAGCACGAACATCAGTTATAGACGAGACAAGTAGTTACAAGCACATCGTCTTACTTTTACTCTGTTCCGACCTTTGCTCAATCTAAGGAGAACCAACAAGGCACAGTATTATAACAACAAAGTGAGAGACTAAACAATGGATTTAAGCAATAGTCACTGACCTTTGGTACTATAGTTATTGCTCGACAACGAGCACAACGACGAGCAAAATTGTTCGGAATTTCCCGGGCCGGAAGTCTAGGCCGTTGCCATCAATTTGCCCACTAAAGATATCGCTAGATCTTAAAGATAATACTCATTTATAGATTTCTGGTCATAGTATTCTGACTAAAGAAGTATAATGAAACATACCGTTGTCTTGTTGAAGTGTCCTGAAACCCTCAAGAAAAGGAAAACAAGGATTGATCGCACCCTCCCCAAATGCTCGACAAAATGAATTGTGGGCGGAATAACCCGAAAGAGGATGGGTACGCAGAATCCAAATGGGGAAGGAAGCTGATTCGAGCTGCCACAATGGTCAGATACGGACGGGAGCTGGACATGCCGTCCGCGAAGGCACATGACACGGGGTGATATATCAGACTGTTAAGCAACTGTAGGAAATGATGTATTACGACCTCCACTGCAATTGTAGGGATTTAATATATCAATATGACAGCATGGCCTGTCCCCGCGGGCTCCGGTATCAAGTATGTTCTATTTAATTTGTGCTACTCTCCCTTCCTCAACTGATATCTCCAAGCCTCGTTGCGGGTGGTGCAGTGTCAAAGGTGGACCCTGAGACAACTGGTCTACATCCAGCCTGGCGTAAAGCTCTCGGACTTGCTTATTTCACAGAAAGTTGGGCAGATGGAGACCCTGCCTCTGTTATCCAAGGTGTTAGAAAGAAGATCGAGAGGGGTGTTGACATACTAGAAGGGCTTGGATCAGCTACATACTTCAATGAGGTGCGCTCTCAATATTTGAATTGGTTTCTTTTATGCTTATGATCATTGTAGGCCTCACCTTTTGAGAAGGATCCTCAGAAGACTTTCTTCGGTTCTCACTACCAGAGACTCAAGACCATTAAGAACAAGTATGACCCAACGGGCTTATTCATTGTTGCAGGTGGTGTGGGTTCTGATGATTGGGATAGTAGTCTGAATCACCGTAAGTAAATCTTCCAGTAGGAGTGATGTACAATTCCTATTCTGCACCTTTTTGTCTTTCTCTTTATCAATATAAGTATTCCATAACAACGATCACAAACGTGTTCCCCACGTTTTTGGTTGGCAGTTTGTATCACTCATAGACTCATGGTCATGCCAGTGTAGTACAGGGACAGATGTATGTACGGGCCTTGTTGCGGGTTGCATTCAGGCGGAAAATCTTGGTTATGTCAACTATCAAATGGGATAAATTAACGAGTCAACTCGATATATAATGTCATCAATGGACCTAGCAACAACCTGTGGATAGGGTTCATCGTCAATGCGCTGCAGGGTAATACACGCACATCAGAACTTATAGCAACAGGGAACCGCCAGCTTCATTTTCCCGGAAAATACCATTGTTTGTACATAACTTAAGTTAGTGCCGAGCTATTTCTCTTTATTAGCTAATATTTATAAGTTTATATAGTAATTAACTCCGGTGTTTGGTAGGATTTGGTCAAAGGTGTTGTCGTTCTTATTATACACACCGACCCTCTATTTTGCACTTTGGTACAACCCAAGGAGCATAAACCTCTTCTAAGTCTGAAATTTTAAAAGAATGTAAAATTGTACTCAATATATTTTTGGCTCCTGATCATGAGGACTTGAAGTATGACAATAGTGTGATCCTGAAGTCACAAGGTATCAGCACATCATGCTGGACATGTTCAAATACAAAAAAAAAATAGGCATTGAAATAGTTAAGTATTACAGGTTAGAATATGTTGAAGAAAATGAGGGAAAAGGCAACATGAGTGAGCAACAAAAGGTGCATATCCATGTATATTAATGTTTGAAGGTCAAAAGGGAAGTGAAAAA
The DNA here is from genome assembly GCA_015584075.1 of Collybia nuda. Classification (NCBI taxonomy): domain Eukaryota; kingdom Fungi; phylum Basidiomycota; class Agaricomycetes; order Agaricales; family Clitocybaceae; genus Collybia; species Collybia nuda. Next base: position 95,573 of record MU150346.1, read on the forward strand.
AGGGGAGGGAGACAAGTGTAACAGGGATAGGGTAGGGGATGATGTTTTCATTACATCTACCCTGTTGCCTGCTAATTAGTAGCTGGGACTCAATGACAGGTAGATAGTAGAACCTGCTAGTGATCACTTTGACCAAGAACTAATATGGGTTTAGGTGATCATAGATTCAAATTTTGTACTATTAATTGTTTCTGGTACCTAGTTTATGTTCAGTAGGGTGACATTGTCAACAATGGAATCTACTTGGTACCTGTCAGCAAAAACACATGTTTAAGACAACTTTGCTGTTTATACAGTGGACTAAAGCTTATTTTACCACCAAAGTAATCTATGAGAGCTACTAACAAATGGAGAATGCTATTTTAGAAACTTGGCCTTGTTTTTGCTGAAGGGAACCTTCCAATTAATTCAGAAAATTTGAATTTCACAATCTTTGCAACAAATATTGCATCCACTTTGATCTTCCATTTTGAGACTACAGAGATCAGGGTCCTGAGCTGGAAGGATATGGCTCTGATAAAAACAAATCATATTAGACATGAAAGCCTGGTCCAGAAATCAGGCAAGAACCTTGGAAGTTGACCTTTTCTTTTTCCTCATCCTTTCATTTTCTTTATAACTTACATTCTAACCTATCTTGCACATTTTAATATATTACCCAACTTGTTGGTTTTGTGGCTCATGTGTTGGAGCAAGTTGCAAATGGTGGTATTGGTAAGGGTATTTATGAGGGACAGGTCCTCGGACCATGTCACCACAGCCAATTACTACGAAATGGACTATTAGACACTGACTTACCTTTTCACAGACTCTATTTGTACATATTTACATCCAACCACATCTGGTGGCTGGTCAGGGTCCATACAACTTCATTGAATTGACACCAGTTATGGGATCTTGTTTGCTTGCAAATCTTCACTTACTACTCTTGCCTCACCTCATTTAACAGCTTGAACCATGCCTTTCCTGTTCCAGTATCTGGTATCTGGTTGTCACACTCCAAAGTCAATGATCAGCAAAACTAACTAATAGTTGTAAATATTCAATTATTTAATATTATGTAATATTAATAAGTATTTTACTTTGGCATGGATATTGGCATTGACCAAATAACAAATGATTATTGATAACCAAAGCTGGTGGTGACACACTCTAGTATGTGCTAGGCATGAGAAAGCACCATTCTGTGCTATTTGAGTGTTCTATTTCAGACTATCTTAGATTAGATATACAATCTTACTCTGTGATCTAACCTTTTAGTACATGAGGCATCATAGTATATTAGGGTACGCTTGGTAGATCATCAATCAATTAATTTAATGACCTTCTACTTCATTTCCACTCAGTGCTTTGTCTCACAGGCTCTTTAGGATCTCACAGGACTACTGGAACATTGGAATCTCTCATCTTTATTGTATGAGGTTGTGTTGTGTTGTGGAGGTAGCTACTAGTGCCCACACACACAGCCCACTCGCATCTGTCAGTGGTTCCCTGTTGCTATAAGAACTACAGTGGTAAGAATCTGGTGCCCTGTGTTTGAGGAGTAACTGGGACATGGCAAGTGTTCTCAGTTCAAGTCTAAGCTCTTCGCAAAGAGTGTTACCTGTCCAAAGAATCCAAGGGTGTATTGTACTACGTGTGATTGAGTCAGATTGACCTGGCCCATAGCACTCCACCGTGCACAATATTAAGATGGGGGGGGGGGGGTCTGAATGAGGCTACAAGTCTTTACGCCACTAAAGTTCCTTGCACCTTGTTGCCATAGCCATGTTGATTAGTGCTGTTTGAGGATCATTCATTTCCCCAAATGTCATGGCTTTAAATTTAGTGAATAGCCTCTCCATTGAAGTTGGTATGGCCTTACCAGACTAGGGACTAGCACGGATGTGGATTTTCCGTGGATTGGCAATCAGATAAGCACTTGTATCAATGCCGGATAGTAACTGTGGATAAATATAGATAACTGCAGATATCTGGAGTTACCATGAGATATATGAGCTATATTGGGATATCAGACATGTCAAGCAACAGCTGTTCAAAAAGCTGTTTGAGATATTCCCTCTGCCCAACCTTGTCTTTGACTCCCACTGTCCTACCATGCCACCAAGAGCTAGAGGTTGTAGTAGGGCACTTGCTACTCAAAATACCACAAGGCCAGTCTTCCCTGAACCTGCTGCTGCTCCATCTCAACCACTAGTTACTCCTGTGCACTGTTCTAATGCTCAGAATGCTGCTCCACCTTGTTGTCATCATCCTGTTGGCAACACATCATCAGAGGGTGAATTTGACACTCTGCTGGACTCATATAGTAATGATCTGGATGAGCCAGAGCCACCTTTTGCCCCAGCTCACCCAATTGCATTGGGTTCTCCTGTAAAGCAAGCTTGGAAAGCTACAAACAACTACACAGCTTTGTACCATAAGTCGGACTTGGAGGCATGGGAGTATGAGGATGAGGCAATTGTTGGTATGTATAGTGGCTTGATTAGTAAACTTTCAGCATCACTAATGCACTGGTCAACTTGGAGATGCTGCACAGGCTATCTGGAGGTCAACTGTATATGATCACTACACGATCTCTATCCGTTGCAATGTTGATGAGACTGGAAACCCACTGAGTATAGACTACTGCTTCACCTGCCACAATCACCCTGAAAATCACTCTGGCCCTAAATATTGTCCTCACATGCATTCAGACCTTGGAACCAAAAATTTAAAAAATGAAGTTGAAAAATGAGAGATTGCTCAAGGTATCTTTTCTGTCCAGGCTACATCTACATCTGTACTTGAATATTCTCCTGCCAATTGCTGCACACTCATTGCCCTACACTGTGCAAAGAATGCTTGACCTATCAATACAATTCTTGATGATGAATATCAACAAGAGGTACAGATGCTCTAACCAGGAACTCTAGTCCCACATCCAACAACTGTTCAATGTGATCTTCTCAATCTTTATACAGATCTCTTCATTTTTATTGTCAATTGTTTTGCAGTATTTCAAATTTTATTTCAGATGATTATGTACTTATATGAAAAATATCTCTAGACATTGGGGAATATGGTGCACCTTGTCCTTGATGGATGGACAGCTCCAGTTGCTGCATCATATCTAGGCCTTGTAGTTGTTTGGTATGCAGGGGGAAAGATTCACCATGCAGTTCTTGAGTTTGTAAAGTAAGTCATAACTTTTACTTATCATTATTTACTCATTTCTATTTCTAGATTAACTCAAAGTCATACTGGTAAATATTTGGCAGAAGTAACAGCAGAATGCCTTTTACAATATGGTTTGGCTGAAAGGTAATCTGCAAGTATATTATTCAGAATTAAATTACTGACACTATCTAGATATTGTCACTTTGCATGGATAATGCAAGTAACTGTGATTGCCTTGCTTTCTTTCTTGGAAAATCATTCAAAGGATTTGGTGGTGAAGAAGCTTGTCTTTGATGCCTTGCCCATATTATAAATTTGGTTGCCAAGGTATGTAAATTATAGGAGATATGACATTTTACTCACCTGTATCAGATTTTTATCTCTTTCTTCTTCAAGAAGCCAAAGCATAAACAATCAGCTGATAATCCTGATATAGAAGCATTGGACATTGCTGTGATGGAAGATGCTCAAATTGATGCTCAAATTGAACAGGATGATGATAGTCCAATTAAGAATGATGCAGTAATGGTAAAAAGCTTTTATAACCAGGCTACTAAAATTATGCAGAAAGAGGGAGTTGTAATGACAGGTGAAGAGAAGGAAAGTGCATTAGGTGTTTCTCCAAAGGTATGAAGTACTATTCAATTATTTTTATGAGTTAAGATTTTTAACTTTATGTTCAGATTGCAGGTCTTGCTTGCTGAGTACATGACAATACTACACTATGGGTTTCATTTGAAATGTTGGTTGATGCTGATGATGAACTTCAGTCTACCAAGCAGGCTCTTGATCATCAGGTGCCTACACATTGGAATGCAGACCATGCCTGTATTGCTGCACATCTCTACTTCAAAACAGTGGTTCAAAGTCTGACTAGTGTTGATTCTAACAAGCTACAGGCCTACCAGCTGACAGATAACCAATGGGATCTTGCCGAAGATCTGAATGAGGTCCTTAAGGTATGTTTCATATTTATTTTCTTACAAAGTAGTTCTATGATTAATAAAATGTTTAGCTCTTTAAGAATATTACTGTTATTTTTTCCCAGGCTGAAATACTGCTTGTTGTTGATGTCCTGCCTGCTCTCTATCAGCTTTGAGAAAGTCTGGAACTAGTTGTCAATGACCAACCACCTGGGGCAGATAGTTCAGATGAAGAGTCAGATAGTGACTCTGATGACTCTGAATCATAATCACAGATCAGAGATCATAATCATAAGATGAGATTGTGATCATAAATTGTCATACAAGCCACTGATCACAAGCCCTATGCCAACAATCACAAATCACAGTCACAAATTGCAAATCGGAGCTGCCAGACAAAGCCTAAGTCTTGTATTGAAGATCACACATTGAAAACCCAGACATCATCTGATATGCACCACACTTGTCAAAATCATGTACGATCACTAGGCGAACATACCTATTGTATCAACCAACCTGTTACGGTTTCTCTTTTCCTTTCTTTATCTTATCTTATCTCGTATTATCCAACCTTCGGACTATCTCTTTCCCCTACATCTTCTCGCCTTCCATTCCATTCCCACCAATCCTATTATTACATCTACCTTTCACACTATTACTCAGTGCACCATTTATAACTACCAATAGCGCTTATCCCTCTCAGAAGCATTACTCATCATGCTTCTTTTATACTTATATATATATCCCACAATGTAGTAGATAGTCCTCAGCTTGACCTAGCTGAATATACCTTATTCTCTACAACTCAACGCTCAGCTCGATCCTACCCACCTTAGAAGGGGGTAGTGCATCTCAGATCCAGAAGACAGACTTGTCCTTTATATCAGGAAGTCTATAGATGTCAGACTTATCGTCGATGGTCTGATCAAACCGATTGATTAGGTCTTGATCTAGAGGATAAGACCCAACAGCCGTAACACAACCTATTGTGCAACCCTGAGTGATGTGGCAACAATAGGTGTACATACTGGCATTGTGTAGAACTAGGTATATAGTGGCCCCACCTTGGTAGGGAATCCTCAGATTGATCTCACAGGATCTCCCCTACCAGGTGAGTAGTTTAGACATGTACCATAGGCACCATACTCAGGATCTCCCCTACCAGCTGGAAGTTGGCCAACTTGTGATCATGCGCACTCCGACTGGGGGTGGGGGTGGATGTGTGGGGGTGGGCATGAGCATGGTGATGGCCTCACCATTGGGGTAGAGGTCACGCTGGCATAGACAACACAGATGGCAGAGTAGTGAGGGCTATTCAGAGGGGGCTGAGGGTGGTGGTGGTGAGAGGGAGACAACGTTGACGTGTGATGTGGCATGCATCAATGAATTGGGCTGGTAAGTTGCGAAAGTTGCCGGAGTTGTCGGAATAGCTGAAATAGCTGGGATCATGTATTTTATCTGAGTATTCTATTTTAAACCAAGTCCACTTTGCTGAATGGTTAAGATGTCATTGTTTATTACATAATCTCTCTTTGAACACAGGTTCAATCCTCAGTGAATGCACAAATTTTTAATTATGTCATAGAGTCCTCGGGGACTTGATCAGAACTCTGATGGGACTCAATTTTGATAGGGACTCAATAAAAGTACATTTTTAATTACATTGAGTCCCCATCTGAGTCCCGGGACTGATGTGGAGTCCACAGGGAGTCCCTGGGGAGTCCATGAGGATCTGTGGCTTAGTGTAAAGACCTCAATTTTGGTCATGATAGTCCAATTGGCATTTTTGATCGCTTACCAAGTACAGCCATTCGGCCCCAGCAGGTGTGTCTACGCCGTTCCTACTCAGTCCCCCGCTTTTCTCAAAATTCCCGACGCCAGTATGGTCTTGCATTTCTGCCTAGGAAATGTTTTTAATAGTCACCATGAGTGAGCTCATTCCGTATTCCAATAAATAAACCTCGAGGAACTAATTATATCTAAAAGTCACCATGTAGGAACCCCAAGGGCCCGCCTTGATCTGAGGAGTTACTAATTCTGTTCACCGACAGGCTCAACTCCCGAGCCTCCTTACGTTTAGAGTTAGACGACCCACTGGAGATCGCGCCGTCCGCCTTTGTCGAATCAGGTCTCGTGAACCGCTCTAAAATCAGATTCGCGGCTCCCCCTGAGGATATCAGCGCAGTACAAGTGAGTCCTGTCATAAACCTTGTCCCTCCGTCCATAATGATACTCACGATGGACCTGTTGGTCGGTTGTGGTAGACGGATACGCGCACGGTGGAAATTACGAAGGATAACTTTACGACGGGTTCGCGAAAATGTGGGGTGATCGTGAACCGGGCTGTCGTTCCGATACTCATACTCACACACCCCTTTGTCTTTTTATAGCCAATGATCCTAACGGCATGAAGGATTCTCACTCGCTTGGCGATGAGACGACCGCGAGTCGTGTCTCCAGGGGTCCAGAAGTTGAAGGCTGCCGCACTTCGTGATTCGAATGCGTTGTGGGGCGGGAAAGCACATGAAACCACTTAGGATCCAGAGCCAGGAGGCCTGGTTAGAGTAAACAAAAAATCTAGGGATTCTCGATGTGTATTTGTAAGTACGGCACGGCAAGTGTAACAAGCTACAACCTACGGACGTCAGACGTCGGAGGAAGTGCCCATTTGAGATCTTCATATTATTCGACCCGCATTTCAAACCCTGCAACCACACCTAGAGTTGTCTGTAGTAACGATAGTCGTTCCCGAAGCAAGATTCAATATTAGACCCATGCTCGACTGCCCCACTTGAAAGCTTTGACTCGGATTAAAGTAGTACATACCTCAACATTCCATCACGGTCCACGGATGTACACAACGCTGATATATATATATGAGAGGACCGGTGGAGCGACAATACACTATCACAACAGCCACGTTCCCAAACCAAAACAGACAAATTAAAAATAAAAATAAAAAACAATATCGCACGACTGAGACGTCGACGGGGCGATGCTGTTAAGATCATGACGAGATCCAAATTACATCATGCCACACACACAACCACGAGACCTCGATCTAACCGATCTCACCGGCATCTCAACAAATCCGAAATCTGAGAACTAAAATTTTTTTTTTTTCTGAATCCGTAAACTTGAGGCCTGAGATCTGAGACCTAAGGGGCGTGAGTAGTTCTGTGCGTTTATTCATTAAGGGCGGGGAGAACAAAGCGAGGGTAGGAGAGGAGAGGTATGTATGAAGACACAAGGACAACTACAAAAAAAAAAAAAGAGGAAGACAAAAAAGAGGGAAAAATAACTACAGGGTGACTACAACATTTACGCTCAGCAGGAGGGTTGACAAGAAAAAAGGAGGCAGAAATGGAGGGGAGATGAAGAAAGAGAAGGAGAAGAGATGAGTATGGGGCCAGTTATATAAGCGTGGGACGGTATAAGCAAGCAAGCGGGAAAGCGAGAGAGCAAGTGACGGGCTGGTAAGGGTCGGGCGTCCCTTCGTTCGTTGGCCTAGACTGGGTTGTAACTCCCTGTGGGACGAGGATCAGTAAGGTTTTAAGTGTATCATGAGAGCGGGAGCGGGGGTCAAACGTACATATCCGGGCTTGCCAGTCCCCACTACCAGTAGCTAAGATATTCGACATGGGACTCAGGTCAATCGAGATGACTGTAAATAAAATAAAAAACGAAACAAGGACGTCAGTCATAAAATCCAGCTGTAGGAGACGACAAAAAACGCACCAGAGTTCTTGTGCCCCTGCAACATACACTGCACGATGGCAGTCCTCGAATCCCAGAACTGCACACCCCGATCTTTCGAGCCTGACACCACCCATTGCCCATCATGCGACACCGCAACCGAAAGTACATAGTCCTATTACACACCATGTGAGCAACCTAAGACAGAAACACCCAATCAGGGGGGGGGAACCCACCTTATGGCCCGTAAAGTCCATCGTGCACCGACTCGTCTTATCCCCATCCTTCCTTGTGATCGCACCAGGAGCCCCGGGCCCATTCGGCGGGCCCGCACCATTCGTGCCCTCCTTCCTGCCCTTCACGCCCCCAGCCACCAACCCACTCACATCCCAATATTTAAGCGTCTTATCCAAGCTCCCACTAACAAGCCCTTTCCCATCCGGCGTGAACGCAACACTATACACACTATCCCGATGCCCGCGCAGACGCTCCACCAGCTGCGCCGTCGCCACGTCCCAGATACGCACGACCGTGTCGAGGCTCCCCGCCGCGACGAGCTGCCCATTCGGCGAGATCGCGACGGACGTCACGCCCGCGTCGTTGTTGAGCGAGTCGGGGTCGTTGATGGTGAGCACTTTGGACGTGCCGTCTGACATGTCCCAGATCCGCGCCGTCTTGTCGCCCGACCCTGACACGATCAGCCGCCCGTCATGCGAGAAGTCGAGCGAGTAGATCTCCTGCTGGTGTCCGTCAAAGACGCTGCGGATGCGTTTTTTGGCGATATCCCATATCTGCAGGCAGCGGTTGGTCGAAGCTAGTTAGTAGACTGGGACGAGACGCACCCTTATCTGCTTGTCCTCGGCGCCTGTGGCGAGGTATTTCCCATCAGGGCTGAAGCAGACGCTGCGAATGTAGAGGTCGCCAGCCTTCCCGGCGGACTCGTCCACGAGGACACTCATATCAAAAAAGCATCAGCACAATGACATCATTATGGTTGCATAAGCAAAGCAAAACATACCAGGTCTTCGCGCCGGTTTTGGTGTCGTAGATCTGCGCCGTCCGATTGCATCCTGTCGCCAGAAACTTGCCATCGGCCGAAAATCGGACACAGCACACAACACTGTCAAGTGAGAATGAAGAAAAAAAAAAAAAAGATGCGCAGGGTGGTCAGTGACGCGTGGGGGGTGGAAATGAGTCCGAGAATGCCGGTACCTTTCATGCATGAGTGTGTGCACCAACGTCACATCGAGCACGCGTTTTACTTTAGGGTTAAAGATGGCGAACCAGTCGCTGCCCTCCTTCTTCAGCTCGGGAGGGACGTTGTGGATGTCCAGATCATCAGGGAACCCGCCGTTAGAACCGCCGCTGATCGGAACGAGGGTGCCTGAGTGGCCGGCAGGTTCTGCAAGGGCAGGCGCACTAGAAGAACTGGGGCCCGCCGCGGGATACGGAGCATGTGGCGTAGATAGTGATTGTTGTGGAGGGAGCCCGGGGCCACCGGGCGTGGATGTTGAGGAAGGCGGCGGTGGAAGCTTGGGCGTTAGACCGGGGCCAAGTGATGGGCTAAAATGATCTAGAAAAAACAGCCGGACTCTATAAGCACCTCGTCCTCACTCGCAACAAGAATTGAACAAAAAAAAAACAAGGAAAAAGATAGGGAAAACCAAAAACTGGGAAAACAAGGAAACAAAACAAAAAAAAAAAAAGATAAAATAGCTACACGAAAAATCTACCGACCTGGACGATCCATTTTCATACGGTCCTTGTTATAACCCCGTTTCGGATCACGGTCGCGGTCGCTCAGCCCACGCTTAAAATCGGGGTCACCACCCCGTGCGTCGCGCGGGGGCCGCTCGCGTTCGCGATTATCAGATTCCCGCTCCCGCTCTGCGCGATCACGCTCTCTGTCCCTGTCCCGCTGCTCCCTCTCTCGCTCCTTGTCCCGTTCCCGTTCCCGCTCGCGGGGATAGTACGGCTCGTTGGCGTAGGTCTGGGGGCCTGAACTGAGCTGGATGCCGGGCGCGGAGCTTGATGCCCCAGAGGGCCCGGGGATCCCTATCGACCCTGGCCCGATGGTGGTGTGCGGAGGCGCACTTGACGGGACATTTGACCGTGCGATGTGCAGTTCTTGGCGGAGCCTGTTAACTTCTTCTTCGTATTGCTGGCGCACTTTGCTGTGTTGCGCTTCTAGGTCGTAAAAGGATTGGTGTATTTTGGTAAGTTCGTTGACTTGAGCCGTCACTTTTTTTTTTTTTGATGACGAGGAAAAAGAAAGAAAAAGAGGAAGAAAAAAAAAGTTGGTTGGTTAGCTGGTTGTTTTGTGCACTCGGGTGGCACATGGGGACACACCTTTTGATTCAAGTTCGTCCCTCTGACTACGTATTATGTTGAGATCGGATAGCACCCCATCGAATTCCTGTCTGATCGCATCGAACGACTCGCTCAGTCTAGCGTGACTTTGTTGTTGGCTGGGGCCTGGAGGCGGCGGCCCAGTGGGCTGAAGAGTCCTGTGCTGCAAGATGGGATGAGACATTGAGCATTGCACCGGGAAAAGCTTGAGTTGGAGATAGAAGTAGTCCCTGCCAGGCCACACGTGCCCGGAGGTTGTGTTATGACACAGAAACGTCAAATTAAGAAATATGAAGCCCCAGCTTCGGGATCCTTTTGTACAAGAGTCATTCCCGCCTGACTTGGGGGGAAATAGACGGTATAAAGTGATTCTGAAGGGTCGAGACCGAGGATGAAGAAAAAAAAGCAGAAATGAAACACACGTTGTAAATTGTGCTTGACGACGCCATGTCTCCCAGTAAAAAATATCGGCAACAATTGAGTGGGCAGGTAAAGGTGACTCGTTCTCTCTACGAAAAGGGAGCCAGGACTGGGGTTGGGGAAGGGAAAGAGAAACGGGCGGGGACGGGGGGTGGATCAGAGTGGGGAAACGGGAAAGGTGTTGTTGATCTCCAGCGCCCTCCTTTTATAGGGCAGAAATTATACACCGGATCCCTGACAAGGTCTGATCACCAATTTCCCACAGACTTGCCGCCGGTACGCTATTGGGAAACAACAGCCCACCAGTCTGGCGCTACCCATTCCACAAGCTTACCCTGCTTCCCCCTTTTTCGCTTCGCCACTTCGACTCTTCCTGAACCAACTGACCGTCAAAACTCTCCCATGATATCAAATCACCTCTTTCTGTTTTTCCTTTCTCCTCAAAACGCCACTTTCCCCGAGATGCTTCTTACGGGGAAAACGGAGAACAATCCACCACGACATAACTTATAAGCAGGCTCCATTTTTTTTTTCTTCTGAACATGTCCATCGCCAAGCCTCCGCCGATTTCATTAGGCACACCTCCTCGTGTGATAGCACAGCAACGAGAAACTGATCAAGATCTCATCGGGAATTAGCCTCAGCCTGACCCATGACAGACTGTTTTCCCTCTGACAGCTGAACTAGGGCTACTGCGGGCTACTGCGCCCTGCTATAGCCACTAGAACTTCCACACACGATCCAAGGGGGGCTTTATACCGCAAAAGGGTGTGAGATCTATTTCTGGCCCCGAAAGAGAAAAAAGACAAAGAAAAAGAAAAAAGAGATCAGCGGACCCGTGGCCAAGATAGGGGACGGATTAGACGGTCGGAGGGTTGCTCAGAGAACATACAGCACGTTACTACTGCTGTTCATCCTCGACGCAACATCCCATGTTTTCTGGACCCTGACGTGATTTGATTGCTTGGTCATGATATGTCATGGCCATAACTCAGACAGATGTGTGCCCTAAATATAAGTTTTTTATA
>MU150347.1:0-74428 GCA_015584075.1 Collybia nuda
AAAAAAAACAAGTGTGAGGTAGCACAAGGACAGGATAAAAATGTGTGATTGAGCAAGAAAATCAAGTACAGGGCCCCACACACTCAAGCAGAATGCAAGTGTTGCCTAAATGCAACCAATTGGTGGCATTTTGGTTCACACGGCCGTCAGTTAAGTTTTGCCACTAGACACTATGCCTTATGTCCTGTCTGATCCTGAGATTGCTAACTTACTTTCATTTTTCAGGGCCCCGCCACCCCAAATATTGGATGAGGGGCTTCTTAGGCTCCTCCAGAACCTTGGTGAGTGTGAAACATATTTAACTTGCACTTTTGACCATCATTTTTTGTATAGAAAATGTCCAAGTTGGGACTTCTGGCATATGTGCAGATCTTACTCAGAGCTTCCCTCACAGCCCAGATGTCAACAATCCACTGGGTACCATTCCTGTCAATGATGACAATGGGTATGGCAGTGAAATTAGCATATTTGAAAGTCAGACATCACCAGCGTGATGCAATGTGCACCATCTCTCCACACCTGCAGCCCTATCCACCACCCCCCAAGCAGGACTGCTTCCAGACCTCTTTCCACCCCTTCTATCCCTTTACCCACATCCCCAGCACCAGGAACGGTGCCCCCAGCATCCCCTGACACGCAGGAATTCCGCTCCGTTGCCCCAGCGCGCCCAGCCGCCCTCAAACACAACCCTATGTGCACGTCGCACCCAGTTGCCCCCAGACTCCCTTTCACACTCAGAACCCCCCCTTCACCCCCATATACACTTGGATGACACTTCTGGCCTCTAGCAATCCCTGGAAGAGGATGATTTCTCCCCAGGACACCTAGGGCAACCATCACAAAATGGTGAGTCTAGCTGCCCTTTCCACCTCCATCCTCACCTAACCTTTCTGTATCAAATCCAGTGTTGCCAGCTGCTAGGGGAAGTAAAAGAAAAAGAGGGGCCCAAGCTTCTGGGGTTCGTAATACTTAATAAAGGAAAGGCTGATGCTGGCGCCTTTTTGACCATGTTGAAGAATCAGCAGATCTCTGAAAGTCTATTACTCTTGGTGGTTACTAGTGTAAGTTTTAACTATACAATTCTAAATCTTTCTTTTCTGATATCCTTGTAGGTTGAAATTGCTATCAAAGAATGGGCAACAGGAGTCCAGGTGAAAATTCACTTCAGTGAAGAAGTAGTTGCACCACAGTACGATTGCACTTGAAAAACATACTTAATATTGATTTTTATGGTACTATTAATTAGATATACTCACCACAAAGGGGTTTGGAACCTACTTAAAGTCAAATGCTCCTCGTTTCCTCAATACAAGCTAAAATCAAATTTCAAAGCAATTATGTGAGTGAACTATTTCTGATTCTCCACTAGTTATAATTTTTGCTTTTAGGATAAATGCCGGCTTCTTGTTTCTACTCAAAATCAACAAAGCCTGTATTTCTGAGTTGGAGGGGGTGGATTTTGACGCGCTAGAAAGTATTGCAACTGGTTCTGGGGAAAACAATGGGCCTACCAATATTTTACCTGAATCAGATCCGTTTATTTAGATTTATTCACCAGCATTTTCTATATACCTATTGTATCTAATTCTATATAATATATTACATGCTCTTCTATCAGAATTATGGGGTTACATGGAGGCCACCTGGGTAGTCCATGATACTCCAGGAGCACCACAGGGGAATTCAAAGATGCTAAAGCTACCCAGGGCACAAAGCATCAAAGGCTGTACCAGTAAACTCTGCTCTGCTCTGGAGCTGCCCTGGGCTGCTTTGTGGTACTTTGAGAGTGCCCTGTCATACCCTGGGAGAAACCTGTCACACCCTGGGAGAACCCTGTGATACTCCCAGGATTAATTTGAAATTTAACTTTAACTTTTAGGTGCCTGGGAAAACTCAGGGTAACTTGCAGCTCTGGGAGCCTTATGACTCCCTAGGGCACTCTAGGCCAACTTTGGAAGCCCTAGAGCCAAAGGTGTTTTTCCTGATGCTATTACATCAATCTTTTGCATTGTTACTCAGCGCCATATTTATATTTACTAATAGTGCTTGTCTCTCTCCAAAGCATTACTCATCATGCTTCTTTGAGCTTCATATATATACCCCACAATGTAGTAGATAGTCCTCAGCTTGACCTAGCTGAATATACCTTATTCTCTACAACTTGACGCTCAGCTCAATCCTACTCACCTTAGAAGGGGGTAGTGCATCTTAGAACCAGGAGACAGACTTGTCCTTTATATCAGGAAGTCTATAGACGTCAGACTTCATTGTCAATGGTCTTATCGAACCAATTGATTGGTCTTGATCTAGAGGATAAGACCCAACAGCTGTAACACCTTGAGGGTATTTCAATCCCTGTCAAGGGTGTGGTATACCTAGTACCAGTGCTTGTTGAGAGTGGACAAACAAGGCACACCCACAGCACAGTATCAAATGTAAACAAATGGATTTTGTTAGGAACAGAGTTGCATTGGACATGAGGCTGTTACCTGGCATACATTGGCAAGAATTTCCAACCCACGTTTAAAGGGAAGGATACTCCCCTCACCCCAACCCACCTCAGAAGTGGACCATGGGTGTGCATAACTAGGCATATCCACAAGCTTACTGCCTGCATAATGTGATATGTCACAGGTCAAGCACCAATAGGGGTGTACCAAATATAGGTTCTTCCCCAATGAACCCACAACCTCTAGGTGCAGTTTCCCTCTGGAAACTGTGTCACATGTCCTTAGAGACTACCCAGCTCACACCTGAGCTCACCCCCCCCCAAACACCAGCTGCACTTTGTGTGGCTGGTCAAATTCCTGGAGGAGAATGTGTTGGCATTCACCTTTGATGTCCCCTGGTCAGGGGCAGACTGGGGGCAGTACAGTGTGTGGGCTAGTTGACTATGGGGTGTGCCCTGCCATCCTGTCCTGCTGGGATAATTGGTAGACATGATCCACCACCTTTAACATAGGTTTGAGTGAGGTTTCAAAAGAAGATGTACCTGTTGTTGGAAATATCCTTGTTGTTAAACATAGAGCTGATGTCCATATAACTGATTTGAGGAACAACAATGTGGGGTTGATTCTGGATCTAGTTTTGAGGTACATTGTTTATGCTGAAGCATGAGTTAAACTAACAGACTTGCTAGCTCTGCAATCAATGATTTACTGGTATAATATTTTCAGGACTGTTGTACACTTAGTTGTAAATGCAACAATGTAAAAGTAGCGGGCCCTACCGCGACAGCACGCTACCCTTCCTTGTGTCTTATTGGGCGAAATAGCACGCGTCGCGATCACGTGTTAGAGGCACGTGCCAAAAGTCACGCTAAGTGCAAACGAGGACTCGGACTGGGCAATGGCCAGACCTCAACAGATATGAGAAGTTGTACAAACATATGAGATAGTCATGTATTAGGGAAGAAGTGATGTGGAAGATTATTGAAGAATGAGAATAAAGGTAAATAAAATGGGTAGAGAAGCCTAAGAATCAGTGGAAAAATACAGGACAAGCTTCATTCAGGGTATGAGGGATGCACCATTATTGTTAACACATTTGACTGGGGTGCAACGCCCTACTCTTGGCTGGAAAGTGGGGAGGTATGGCTCAAGGAGACATAGGAACACGAGTTATTGTGGGAGTCTGTGGCTGTTGTTTAGTAACAGTCAGATTTGGCGCGCAAGGCTCGGAGGGACAGCAGAAAAATGACCGTATACACTCACTCGACCTCCGCCAGCCACCTGTCCCTTTCTTTGCCGCTTCCGCCCATCAACTCCCTCTCTCTTTCCTCCCATCACGACAACCCATCCTCCCTCTCCGCATTGCGTTTTCCGCTCCTCCCTTGCCGTTTCCCGATCCCCTGCTTGCTATACAAATCCTTTTAGTCTCTTTTAATTTCTAATACTTGTAAAACCTTGTCCAACTTCCATATATCTGTTTTCAGCTGTCGCCTCGATGCCTACATGTCGCCGCAAGAGGGTCGTCCTCACAGAGCCCTCTGATGCACTTCTCCAGGCCGTAACGTCTGATCCTACCAGGGAAGTCTATTATCTTGAGCAAACTGGTGAAATATTCGAGACCTATGAGTACGTACCTTGGCCACCACATGGCTTGTGTTCTTGACCCTTATATGCACTTCTCTTGTAGAGCGTATGCTGCACGCATGTCTTTTTATCGGCTGAGGCAATTCCAGTGTGAAGTTACTGGCAAAAGTGGGCTTGATTATTTTCAGGCCATCGACAGTGAAAGGCAGGAAGCACGGACCATGCACTCCAGGTTTTCCGAACCCCTCAAGCCCGCGGTTCTCAAAGCCGTTCAATGGCGCAAGTCTCCTCAACTTATATCGCCATCAGGGCTTGCAACTGACCTCGGCTTGTGTTACAGAGGTAATGGGACGCCTTGACCATCTTGTAGAAGCTGTATACGACCGTTTCAAAGATCGATACTTCAAGGACGAGAGTGTGTAACCCCATTGTTTTGCCTGCAATTCTCACTCTTATGATTCGTAGGAGTTCTGGTAGATTTGTCTGGTACCAAGTGGGTAGTGGGTTACGGTTATCCTGTTGCTGATTAAAAATGTCTTTCGTCATTAGGTACTATGCCCGTGTCGAGAAGGTTTACCCCCCAAAATATAGCTCGGACGCCCGCGCCCGAGATGCGCATAAAGACTCGGCTTCGTCATCTACATCGTCCTCTTTAGAAGACGATGCACCTCATATTATTGGTGGCGACCTTAAAGTCCCGACTAAAGACGCCAATGTTCAAGACAACCCCACACTTTATTTCTACTGGGTACATATCCTGGAGCTGGAGAAGGACAAGAGCCACGATAAGAATAAGAATGCTACAAGAACCACTGAAAAAGATGGTAAGATGGTTGGTAGCCTTATGGAAGTTCAATGTGGGATGATGAGGTATGATCACACTTCTTTCGTCCCTGTTCATCGTCTCATACACATTGTCAATACAGCCGAGACCGACTTTCCTTCTCCAAATCGATTCTTCGTCGATTTATCCGTGATTGCGTCGACCGTGAAGCTGCCGTAGCCTCACCATGGACTGTCAAACCCTCGATTGCGAAACGCTATGGAGTAGATTCTGTAATGCCCGAAGAGACTCGTAAGGGTGTTGAAACAATCAAAAAGGGAGAGATCGATAAGCGGAAAAAAGTATGGGAGGAAAAAGAGGGGCCGCCGACTAAGAAACAAAAGAAGATGACTGCAGCACAAGAAGAAAGAGGTACGACCCTCACCCCTCTTCTTGAGTCCCGCTGATCAGAAACTGACAGTGAAAGTTCTTGCTGCCGCAGCCGAGAAGAGAGAGCGTGAAGCACAAGAGAAGGCTGAAAAACAGAAGCTCGCTAAAGAAGAGGCCGAACGGCTTGCTGCAGAGAAGAAGAAGAAGAAGCCGATTCGATACCCAACGGAAGATCTTGATGTCCGGATAGCAGACAAGGATAAAAAGGCTGGGATGAAGGTCAAACGTCCTGTCCCTAGTCGTACATCCTTACCATTCAATGTCACCCCGGGTACATTTGAATCTTTTCTCATGGGATGGAATTTCTTAGTTGTCTATGGGTATGTTTTGCGCACAATACCGCCTTACTGGATAATGGATTATCTTTGTTGCAGGCAGCCACTTCATCTTTCTACCTTCACGCTCGACGAATTTGAACATGCCTTGCGACATACCCACCCAGAGCCTTCATGTGCACTATTATCTGAAATACATTCAACTCTCATCTACAACCTCCGGACCGTTGCCTTTCAACGTCATAGTGCCCTTGTTTCCTTGTTGCGCCTCAAAGATGAGGCTGACCAAGCTGGCCGTAAAGACGCAAAGTTTGGAGTTTCCATCGAGGAACTCACTGCGGCCATGGCTGACGTTGGTAACAACTGGGAAAGGGTACCTTTAAGGCATACAGAGGGTCGCGAAGGCTGGGAAGACGCTCTCATGGGTTGTTTGAAAGATGTATGTCCTTTTGTACGGGCTGATTCAAGCTTGTAGGAATTCATTACCGTTTGTCTCCAGCATGCAACAATAACGAATTTCCCTCGCCTTCAAGAGATTCTAACTCGCTTACTGTTCGCCCCCGAAGTCCCTTTAGAACCTTCTTCTTCTTCCTCCAGCTCAAGGGTTTGTACCCCAAGTCCAGCTTCCTTAACGCACCGGTCGACACCTGGAGAACAATACTACACCCTTCCACCAGAAGACAAAATCGCTATTCTCTCTTTCATGTGTAATATGGCCATTTCCAGTAAAGCTATCCACGGACATATGGAGTCATGCGAAGAACAGCTGACTTCACTTCGTAAGGAGAAGATTGAAGTTAATCGACTCAAGAAGCAGTAGTAAGCAATTCGCTCAACGTTATCGTCAAGGGCCGGACCCTAACACTGTCATCCTTTCTAGCTTGGAAGAAATGAATACGCGTCTTGGGGAAACTAAAGATGAAACCTCGTCTGCTATGAATGGTGTAGACCAGGATGTAATAATGCAGGACTCAAGTGAATTATCTGACGCATCCGAGAGCGGTCACGAACCACATCCCGGCAACACTACGAAGAAAAACTCGATTCGACAAAAAGAGCTGCGTCTAAAAGCCCAAACCACCGCACATGCCAAGCAACGGGAGGCTGCGAGAGCAAAGCAGGCTTCAATCAAGCAGGCCTTATCGGAGCATCGTCGACTCGACGAGGAGGTCAACAAACTAGAACGCCGATTGGAAGGAATCGAGCGTGAGTTTAGAAAGCTCCTGGGGGCTGTTCGGGTTAAGGCTTTGGGGAAAGACCGGTTTTACAACCGTATCTGGTGGTTTGATGGCATGGGTTCTGCATCCCTGGTGGGTAGTGGGGGAGTTGCACAATATGGCACCGGTCGCTTGTTCATTCAAGGACCGAGCGAATTCGACCTTGATTTCCTCGAGCAGAGAAAAGACGAGAATGTTGAAGAACGAAGAAGGGAGGAAGAAGGAGAGGAAGGGATGTTAGGGTCTGGAGATTGGGCGGTGTACTCCGATTTAGAAGAGGTTGGAATTTATTTTACTTGATATATTTAGGTGTTAACCCACATTTTTGTGCTTTACAGTTGGACGAGTTTGTCGCATGGCTCAACCCCAAAGGCCATCGTGAGGTGGCTCTTAAAACTGCATTAACCAAGTGGTGGGTCCATATTACCGCTGGAATCCGAAAGCGTACCGCAGTAGGTCATTATATAACAAAATTTAAATCTTACCCTATACTACTTCATGCAGGATATTAATGTCTCCGCGAAGCTTCCGGAAGCTAGGCGAAGTGCGCGCACAAAAAACGGCGCTGGGTATGATGTTACAAGAGAGCCATACATGTTGTGGACGAATCGTCGGGCAGTGAATTCATCTTAGGAATAATCTTTGCCATCATTCTTCCTTTGTTCATAGTACCACCCATATGTATATAATAATATACTGAGGCTAATTCACACACATGTTTATTTTTCTGGGCAGACTTGGAACTCATCCAATGCGATTTTTGCTTTTGGGGACTACTTTCTTCTCTCCTGTTTTAGGTTCCGGGCTCCCACATAATATAACAACTATTATTGAATATAGGACTGATAGGGAATGTTCTGTTGTGTATGGTATTACACTTTAAGAGCAGCGTGTGATATGACCCTAGTTAGCTCTAGAAACCAAAGGTTGAGTAAACGACTGATAACTCTTTCAAAAAAAAAACATACGTGGTAAGGTGATAGCTTCTTGCACAACTGTGGCCTCAATTTGGTTGTCGGGGTTTGGGGGAATACCAATAACACCAGTAGAAGAATTCAGTGTCCAGCCAAGAGTTTTTACATACGTTTCCAGAGCAATGCCTAGATACTAAGGATTAGCTCACAGAAGAGGACGTCAAAAACAGTCGTGCCATTTATGTCAAGGTAGGAGCCCAATCTTTCTGTGCTGATCTGTGTAAACGCAGCCTTCACGGCACGAACAACCACCTCTCTAACAGAATTTTCAAAGCCGATACACTCGACGGTGTAATTATCCCGAAGGTTCTCCAAATCATTTGAACGGTACGTTGTCCAGAACGCGGGGAACCGGCATCGGTAAAGGAGCCTGTGGAGGCCTTTTAAGACAGGGAGCAAGGAAGGTAAAGGGTCAGGCTCGTCAAGGTTAACATTGGTAGCACGCTCATCCAGGAGCGATATACAAAGGTTGAAATCGGGAAGAGGAGAAGCAGTGAGAGACTTTATGAGGATATTGATGACAACATCAGGATTGTAGAGGTCTGGGTTGAATTGATAACTTTGAGTGGTTGTCAAAATTGTTTTTTTGTGGAATGAGCTCGGAACACACAGTTTTAAGATAGCAAGATTAGCTAGGCAATCATATTCTTCGCTCCGGATTTGGTGGTAAAGATAATCCTCAAGGATCCCAACGTTCGACGGGTTGTAACGATCTGTGTTGTTGTAAGTCTCACTGAAAAAAATATGAGCCGCAACTCACCAACGCCCGATACGAGATCCTCGATAAGTTCCGTTCGCGTCGAAGGGGTGATCCAATTGGACGACATTAAGCCTGGAGATGCAGTTTGAGAGGGAAAGATGGAACCAATTCAAAGTCGCCAAACTTTTTTTATGAAATGAGCACGTGGCTTAAGAGATTCGAGCTTAGGTCTCTCCATCCAAAGTGATCTTGATCCAAAAAACTTATGGACGTGAGGCATCAAGACACAGAGGATATTTCTAACAGCGCGGTGAAGAACGACGTCCCGGCAGAAGGTCCACTACCTAGTCCTTTCCAGTCACAGACGGAAAACTCCCAATTGCCAGGTATACTAAACTATAAACTTCGCTATACACTCAGTGGACACACCCTATCCATATCCTCTCTCAAATTTAGCCCTGATGGTTCAATAATTGCATCGTCTGGTGTGTGAACATTCATGTATATCCACATAGATCACTTTCATGTAAAGCTCTGAGAAGGTGCCGATAAACTTGTAAAAATATGGGACACAGATTCGGGAGAAATCATACGAACTTTTAGTGGCCATAGTGAAGGTATATCGGACGTTGCTTGGTCGGGCGATGGGGAATATCTGGCGTCCGCTTCTGACGACAAGACCATTATGATATGGAGCATGGAACTAGTACGTATAGGGGTCATTTATGTATGTTTTAATTGACATAATGGAAAGGACGACAGGGGACTTCGGTAAAAACATTGATTGGACATACCAACTTTGTTTTTTGCTTAAACTACAATCCAAATTCCAACCTACTGGTGTCTGGTGGATTTGATGAGACCGTGAGGGTATGGGATGTCGCGAGAGGTACCTAATTTCGCAAGTCCTCACTAAATTAATTATCTAAATCTTTCACTTAGCAAAATCTCTCAAAGTGCTCCCCGCCCATTCTGACCCTGTCACTGCAGTGAGCTTCAATCATGACGGGACACTGATAGTTTCATGTGCTATGGATGGGTTGATGTAAGTTTGACCTGGTCCAAGATTCCTATCATAACCATTGAATTAAATTGACTACAGACGAATATGGGATGCAGACTCTGGCCAGTGTCTGAAAACTCTGGTTGATGATGACAATCCCATCTGGTCCATATAACACTTCCTGGGAATCCTATAATACTTATGACGAACAATATTCTAGCTCACACGTCAAATTTTCACCCAATTCCAAATTTGTCCTAGCTTCAACCCAGGATTCTACAATACGGTTATGGAACTATCACACTTCCCGATGTGTGAAAACCTATACTGGACATGTCAATCGCACTTATTGCATTCTCACATGTTTCAGCCAAGGGAAGTACATAATCAGTGGCAGTGAAGACGCAAAAATATTCATCTGGGATCTGCAAACGCGCCAAGTACTTCAAGTCCTCGAGGGACATCGAGGCAAGTTGATTTAAAAGGTGTTTCCTGATTTTATTTATGCATCTTCAGATGTTGTGTTGGCGGTAGCTGTGAGAATCCTTACTGCTTATAATGATGAAGACTCAACGTTTACTAGGCACATCCCAAAAGATCGATAATTGCTTCCGCGTCGATGGAGAAAGACCTGACAATCAGGCTGTGGTACGACCGAGAGTTCTAGAAATACCAGTGTAACATATATTTATTACCTTTCTGAATAAATTTACCCGCTATTCACTGACTTCGTTTTCCAGTGAGTTCCAGCATGTTCGGCTTCTATAAAAGGTATATGTGACTCAAAATGTAGTAATATCCAAACTCCGCTTAGTTGGACGATATAAGAGTCGAGGTGCCGATGATTTTCAGGCTCCAATTGCAAATATCTTATTCTCCTCAGTCCAATTTCTTGCCATGCAAATCTTTGTCAAGACCCTAACTGGAAAAACCATCACCCTTGAGGTTGAGTCTTCCGATACCATCGACAATGTCAAGGCTAAAATCCAAGATAAAGAAGGGTCAGTTAGTTTGTCATGAATGTTTATATTTTACACTCAACCCCCCATTCAGGATTCCACCTGATCAACAACGTTTAATTTTTGCTGGGAAGCAACTCGAAGATGGTCGGACCTTGTCTGATTACAACATCCAGAAAGAATCGACCCTCCATCTTGTTCTCCGCCTCCGAGGCGGAATGCAAATATTTGTTAAAACTCTGACAGGAAAGACGATTACCTTGGAGGTTGAGTCGTCCGATACCATAGATAATGTTAAAGCCAAGATCCAGGACAAAGAAGGGTACGTCTATTGTGCTTTTTTCATCACCCTAGTGTATTCATTCGAATCCAATATAGGATCCCACCTGACCAACAACGCCTTATATTTGCCGGAAAACAGCTTGAAGATGGCCGAACTTTATCTGACTATAATATTCAAAAAGAGTCTACTCTTCATCTAGTCCTCCGCCTCCGAGGGGGCATGCAGATCTTCGTCAAAACATTGACTGGCAAAACGATTACTCTTGAAGTTGAGTCGTCGGATACAATAGATAACGTAAAAACAAAAATCCAGGACAAGGAAGGAATCCCGCCAGACCAGCAGCGCCTCATTTTTGCTGGAAAGCAATTGGAAGACGGTCGCACCCTCTCTGACTACAATATTCAGAAGGAATCCACATTACACCTTGTTCTTCGCTTGCGGGGCGGGATGCAGATTTTTGTTAAGACTCTAACTGGGAAAACGATTACATTGGAAGTGGAATCTTCAGACACCATTGATAATGTGAAAGCAAAAATCCAAGACAAAGAAGGAATTCCTCCGGATCAACAGCGCCTGATTTTTGCAGGAAAGCAATTAGAAGATGGGCGTACTCTTTCGGATTATAATATTCAAAAGGAGAGTACCCTTCATCTCGGTGAGTGAAAGGGCTATTGCAAGAGAATTTTTTGTTGAGAATCTGTTGACAGTTCTTCGCCTTCGGGGAGGCCTTCAATACTCTTTTTATTAGTTCTTAGCTCCTTCCAACCCTTGTTCAAGGTGTACCTAATAGCACCGCTTTTCGAAATGTCTTGCCACAAGTAAATAATATAATCTACAAATCGGTGCTTATATTAGCCACTTTTTTTCTTCGTCTTCGTTT
This sequence comes from Collybia nuda, assembly GCA_015584075.1. Classification (NCBI taxonomy): domain Eukaryota; kingdom Fungi; phylum Basidiomycota; class Agaricomycetes; order Agaricales; family Clitocybaceae; genus Collybia; species Collybia nuda. Next base: position 11,539 of record MU150347.1, read on the forward strand.
CTTTAGAGGGGTTTTGTTCTTGATATCACCCACACCAAGAAGTGGGTAGTCTGTAGTCATGTGGTTGTCTTCCCGTTTCCTCTTCTCACCCACCCTCACACTGTCCCTAGATTGTGCTTGAACATGAAATTGCCTCTCACCACGGGTCTCCTTGTCTTCGCCCATAATCTTTTTCTTTATACTCAGGGGATTGGGTGCTTTAGCACCCTTTCTCTTTTTGTGAATAGGCTCCACCAAACTCGACGTCGAAATTAGTGCGAAATCTGATGCTGCAGGATAGAGGGCCTTTTCTTCGCTCTGATAAAGAGGTGGCGTCGGAAGTCAAATGAATACCTATAATATTACGTACCGACATCTTGACTCGAAGAGTCGCGTCGCTCGGTGGTTCGAGGACGATGACTGCACGGTTTATATGTACGAGTGGTACAGCAGGAATGCTTCGCAGCCTTGAACGAAGAGGTTGAGACTGTGTGGCAATCACATAACGGTGTTTGTTCGTGTCCCCTGGCAAGGGGTCGTAAGCGAACATTTAAAATGTGGAACTTTAAGCTCACCTACAACACCGAACACGCACTCGTCACCTGGGATCGGCTCACGATGGTTACATTTTCTCCTTTCAAAATTTTTTGCGAGATCTACTGCGGACTGTTGAGCTTTTCCTTGAAGGTAGAGCTCATGGATACAACACTGGGTTATCACTAAGGAGCAGCTTTATACGTCAGGATTCAGCGTAAATCTAATAGTCGAATAATCGCGCTTACTTGGTTTGACATCTCCCTGCAAAACAGATCCTAACTGCTTGACTAGTTCGATTCTGAGATCTGTGGCTGATTTACACATTTCTGAATCGACTGCTTTTGATTAAAAATATTTTGAACAAATACAAGTGCAGAAATTTTACCGAGGACCTGATATGGTTGTCTAAAACCAAAAGTATTTGAGTAGAGCGCCATAAGCTTCCGGTATGCTTTAGCTCGTTTTTGCCGCATCTCGTGGTTTGAGTACTTTTATTCGTGCAGGTAAAGCTTTCTTGAGGTTGTTTGGCGGTGCTGGTTATGAGTGCTTATTTATGTTATTAGTAAATAATATTAGTTCTACCCATTACACAGTGACAGTACGAGGCTCCGTACATTTTGATTTTATTTAAATGGCGTGGTCACCCCTACTCTTCATTCTCTTATATAGGTATGTATTGTTTATTCAATGTGAGACTGTCGCGTTCTCAAGCTTCAGCAGTCTCCTCGTCGTAACACCCGCTTTCGAGCTTTTGGGCAAGATTCAATTGAATGATTTTCTTCTAGGTGAGCGCTGAGCTCGCGTATTGTTTTTCAACATATGCCCTACCCAATATCTAGATATCGAGGGGTTGCGAAATTCGAAAATAATTTTGGACAATGGGAAGATGCAAGGGAGGATTATGCATGATGGTAATTTCGTGATGTATGGCCCGAACTCATACCCTTCACGAGGTCCAGGCTAACCTGCACAACCAAGTCCTGATGTGCCGGCAGGTACTTATATCCTCTCCGTATCATCCCCCGACTATTCATTCGACCAGGTAAGTATGTCACTGGACAAACCTTATTACTCCTTATCACACCTGCCAGTATCGCGTCGATGTAGTCGATTCACAAACTGAACCAGAAGTTCGATCCTATGCTTCTGGAACCTCTTTAAATCCTCCATCCGCTGTACTGTTAGCATATCCTATAGCAATTACCCCGCGACAAAAACACGTTTACTTCGTGCCACCCGAATCGTTCAACCTTGTTGCCATGTTTTCGAACCCTATGATGCTTCTCATGGTGTTTGGTGGAGTCATGATGTTGGCTATGCCTTATCTTATGGTGAGCGAATGAGTCCAGTGTCTATAATCTCTACTCTCCCAACTCACAAGCCTAAGTAGAACAATATGGAACACGAAACTATGAATGAGTTGAAAGAACAGCAGGCTAGAGTCGCCGGAATGCAAGGCGCGATAACAAACGGAAGCTCCAAATCCGGGTGGGTCTCATGTTCATCTCCATACACTTTTATTCACCATCCATCAGGGTTTCGACCATGAATGGGGAAGAACTATTAGATTCTGGGGGTCAGCATTCGAAGAACTCCCCTTCTGCCAAGTCCCGTGGAAACAACAGGAACAAGAAAAGGTGAATTATAAGGTAAATTTTACACAAATTTAAAAGAGGGGATGATATAGTGACCGATTACATACTGCTTTGCCTAGCCCCCTATGGAGAATGTGAATGTGATTCTAGAGGTGAACAAGACTGCGGGTATATAGTTGACAAAGGAGGTAAACCTGGGTATAGAAGTGCACGTCGCAAGACCATATTTCTAGGTGGCTTTCATTACCAAAAGGTAAATTAGGATAAAGAGGTACCGCACCTTCGTTTAAATTGTACTAGAACATCTTGTGCGGAATTGCGGTCACCATACGTAATATCGTCGGTACTGAGGTATTTGAGCAACGAATGAAATAGGGGCATAGGCACATACGCTTCATTTATAGTTGCGTCGATGATATACATTCTGTCATTTCTAGGGTTGTTCTCGTCGGCGGCAGCCGCCCCCGGTGCCTCCTCAACCTTGAGCCCAGATACGATTAGATCTTTCGACATGCTTTGGATTGTTGGTGGCTTCATAACTGTGGGATTAAAGTCAAGCACTAGGACGTGTTCATTGGGAGACTGAGGCCAAAGCGACAAGGGAGAATCGTCTGTGTAGTGGTATTGTATTGTCGGGTGCCCAAGAATATTAGAAGGGGCGTTGGTGTTTGAATTGGCCACGGAAGAACGTGCAACCAGAATGTAGAATGGTGGTTGTGCCATGTAAGTATATGATATATTATTTATTTATTATGTGGTGATAAATCATTTCCTTGAGATGTTTATAATTGTTTACCTGTATCGCGCTAGCAATAAATATACGCTAGTAAGTCGGTAACTACAACCCTTTTTATCATTTCGATGACATCCATCATGGCAGCAGCAAATTCAAATAAACCTGCACACTCCCACTGTATTTTGCAGTGATCATCACCCTTATTTTACCAAGGTTGATATGGGAAATAACTAAATCGAATTTGACTGTTTGATTGGATTCTATGGCAACCCGGCCGCTTCAATTATCCAGCCTCAATCGTGGTTGGAATGCATATTTGATCCTTCTTCCTTACATTGTACTCCTCACTTTCTTTTCACTTCACATTCCTTTCGTTCAATGACTCGATTTGCTACCTTCTTTTCTATATCCCTTCTTATAACCTATATCCCTGGCGGGTTTACTGGTCCAGCCTGTTCCAGAAAGCATTTTAATACCGCCGATTGTGTGCAAAGATGCAAGTCCAGGTGGGGCTGGTCTGGAAAGGTAATGGGAACTGATCCATGGGGTCCCGTCGTGCAAAACTCAAATCAGTCCCTCGATGCGATACTTTCTAAGGCCTGCGGGTCTCAGTACGTTTACCCTTCCTCCATATCTATCCCCTCTGGTTCACTAATTGTATCAGACTTCAGTCACTCCCTGAGCCCGTGGGCAATGCTCAGGATGGAGCTTCTACAACTCTCATCGTAGCTCCTACCACATCTTTTGTTAGCAGTGCCCCCAAAGAGTCTACTACATCACTGCTCTCCGTCATCAAGACCCCAACTTTAGTCTTCACACTCTCTACTACCCCCACCACCGCGTCCTCCCACACGTCTCACTCAAGTTCCTCGAGCAGGCCCGTGGTCACAAGGATTTCGTCTTCGCAACAGGAAGTATCCAGGGTCGCCTCATTCTTTCCTGCCACCACCCACCTCCCCAGCCAAACTACTCCAAACTTCAGACCGGCACCCACTACGCTAAAGACCTCAGAACCAGTCTCAACCCCCACGCCGCTTTCTACGGGTAAATCCAGTGCTTCGGGTAGTACGCCGAGTAACGATATACAAGCTTATCTGGTCGGTCACAACACTGCGCGCTCGCGCCATGGTGCTGTAGATTTGGTCTGGAGTGATAATTTGGCTGCAAAAGCTCAGCAATGGGCAAATGGGTGTCAATTCAAACATTCCGGTGGTTCCCTTGGTGCATTTGGTGGTAGGTCGGATGTTATTAAATAATTGAATGCTGGAGTACATACCTCCCGCTCCAGAAAATCTTGCTGCTGGCACAGGGTCCAGCTACGGCATTTCCACTGCAATCAAATCTTGGACTGATGAAGTTGGTAAGCGCGTCCTCCATTATATATATTGGCCTTCCCAATTTACTTCTTTTCTTAGGCAGGTACAACCCGAGTAATCCACAAGCTTCTCATTTTACACAGGTAGTATGGAAAGCGACGACCCAGGTTGGATGTGCTCTACAATCCTGTGATGGAATATTCGATCCTTCATTTGGCGTATATCTTTCCTTTTTGTTCTCATTGCGACTAAGTTGACGGACAATTCCAGAAGGCGAAATTTTTTGTGTGTGAGTACTCCCCAGCCGGGAACGTCAACGGACAATTTGCGTATGTGGACTGTATATCCCTCAAGGTTTAATCCATTGAACTCTTTTTCAGGGAAAATGTACAAGTATAGCATGGCGCAACTTCTTTCCCCCTTTTTTTGACGTGATTGATATCTTTCCTCCGAAGCTGGAAGCTTTGTGTTCAGTACATTAGTACCTATAACTGTTAGTTGTACTGTACTGTTCCAGAATAAATAACTGGGAAGAACTTATAACAGCACAGCAGGGACGCGAGTAAAGGTAGGAGGGTAAATTTAAAAAAATTTTAAATTCTGCTGCCGAGCTATGTGACTTCCATTACGTATTATATAATATGTTAGAGTTAGCGACTGAAAATACATTGGTACTGACTAGCTGGGTTGTGTATACTATATCATAATGCTCTCGTCCCGATTGATTTTACTGAGGACAGCCTCCGAGAGCAGTTACGCTCTTTTAATCCTCATAACAATCGTAGCAACTGGCCTCTCATGCGCCGCCTTACTTTCTCAAGCTGTTCGAACAGCCCCCAACCAGTCCTGGGCTAAAAATGTTAACGCGCTTGTGGTTGGCGCTTCATATGCGGTTGTGGTGAGTTCCACATGCATTAGAGTGATGCATTACTCATCAAAATGTTATACAGCTTATTGTGTCCCTACTTTATTGTGTCAAGAGGCGTATAGCTGTGCGTCTCAAGTTACAGCGAATATCTAAGATGTACAAGACAATTGGACGAAATGATCTTCCCGAGGTAAATTAGTCTTGTTGGTAGGTCGTTGGTTCACAATATCTTGACTGAAACCTCTTCAGCTCGTGCATACATACACTACAAAGGAGTATGTGCGCGCATGTCTCGTTTCCTACGAGTGTTTGCCAAAAGATGCCTTTCATGAGGGTTGGGGCCGGCCGGGTCAGCAGGGTTTACAAATTGTCAAGGTCCTAGATCCTTGCTCATACTCCCTTCATGTAGGAACCAAGAACAGCGGGATTAGGTTCCGACGGCAACTTCTGAATACTGTGCTAGATATCGGTAAGGCATTTTTCTTTAGAGGGTTTTTTTAACTACACCACTCTATGCAGATGCACTAGCCCATATCATAATTCCTACCCTTCCAAAATTAAAGCCTCATGGTCGCGTGCTCCATCACTTCCGTTTTATTCTACCCCTTCTTCCGTTGGACGAAGATGGTCTGACGCCATTACATTATTATGACTCTGCAGTTCACCTCGCACGTATATCCCATAATGAACTGACAGAAAGCGAGTTTGAACTAGGGATGTTGGCAGCGTCCGATATAATCAAATGGTATGCCATGTATTATTCTGAAGAAGGAACGTCGACCAAGTGCTTATCATTTCAGTCTGAATGAGTGTCGACTAGAGATGATGGAGGACTCCTCTACCCAGCTTAGCTGACTATCTCCTTAGATCATACTCCTTTTCTCAGTCGATCCACTCTACTTATGAATTTGATAGTGTCGTAACACAAAATTCAAGGCAATTCCAGAGACCCGACAGTGAACAAAGGACCAATACGACATTGAGGTTGGGCACAGACCACGAAAAAATGGATCCGGCTCTGCCGCCGCGGGGTATATCAGTGAAAAGCTCGGCAGTTGGATCACTGGCAGGGGTCCCGATATGTACATGGGAACTCGTTTACACACTAATAAAAAAACTCCAATTTTTTGTTTGCAAAGTAGTTGGTGCAGCTGGGGCACTTGTGCAATCCAAAAACTTTGATGATTTTGGAGAAATATTAAGGCCCCATTCGGGAACCAGATCAGGTTGAGGGTTACCCTGACAGTGTTGACCTGAGAGGGAAGACACCATTTATATAGTACATTGTGTGGCTAAACTATGGAGCCACTATGGAAGCCAATATTGACCTGCTAGGGTCATGCAAGAGTCTCAGAGTAAAGGAGGAGTCCAGAGGTGGTCACATGGAAGTAGGGCAGTGCCAAGATCAAGGGGGTGGCGGAACAGGAATTTTGGATATGTACTCATAGTTTTTTTTCAGCCGATCTCGGACCCCCCCTCCCCCCCCCTCCTTCTATATATGGTATATTTTGATCATGTGAATGTGTTATTCTCTGAAATAAAAATTTATATACTATTTGTTCGACACACATGACATGTTTTGTCACTTGACATAAATATCTATGACTGAACCAAGCCTTTTTATTGTTCAGTGAGGAAGTTCAGCTACTATAGACATGGGGCTCTGGTGGGCTTCTCCCGGACCAATTTGGCCCAGGTTGGATTTTTTTTACCAGCCTCTGGTGAACCCCCCCCCCCCCCCCCCCCCCCCCCACCCCAGGTGCGGGATTCCCATTCCGCCACCCCCTTGGCCAAGATATACTTGAGGCACATGGTGGCATATGATAAGTACATATGATGAGTGAGGTTAGTCCAAGTAACTAGGGTGGGTACAAACTAGCATTCCTCTTACATACATCTTCACTATTGAAATCTGTGACTCAAACTTAACCCATGATCCTGTTAGATTGTGTGTTGTGGTGTGTACTGTGTGTGTATAAAATGTGGTCATCAGATCATTTTGGTGCATACATACATTCCTCCAGGTTCACCCTTTCACTGCCCTCCCCCTCCTACCAGGATAATCAGTGGACTTGATCCACCACCTGTGGATGTGCACAGCTGCAGGGCTATAGGGTGTGCCCCACCTTCCCCTCTTGCCAGGACAATTGTCAGTGAACCCAACCCATTTCCCATAGCTGCAGGGGGCCAACTCCTTTGTAAAGCCCTCACAGGCCCTTGTCAAGCAGTGCCCTTGATGCATTATGCACCCCCCTGATTAGTGTATCTCAGCATGGGGGGGCTTTGTCCTTTGCCAAAATGTCCTTTTCATAACTATTGTGTGTAGTGACCAATACATGTACTCATGCTGATGTAGAATTTGGAAACACAGTCACATGCAATCCAGTGTTGAATCCAACTTTCTCTCATGACATTACACAGTACTCACAAATTCACTCCATCCAAATGCAGCCACATTTGTGCTCTCAGAGAGCTACACATATAGAGAGATTGCAGAAAAAGTCAGCAGTTTTAGCATGTCAGCAGCCCACAAAACTATCAAACATGACAAAATCCACCATACTTGTACTTGAAACACCCACCCTTGCTCAGGACAACCACCTGTATGAACAGAAGGGACATGGCAAGAGGTTATTTACCAGCTTCAGGGTAATCAATTTAACCCATATAAGGCCATTGCAGATAAGGTTTCCACTGTCATGGAGTGTCAAGTTCAGACAATAGCTAATAAGGCTGGTTACCATCATTATATTGCATGTCATAAACTACCTTTAAGTGAGTCTGCTGTCATGAAATGTTTAGATATTGGGCAAAGGTTAATAAGAGAAGGGATTGGAACCATGTTATCTGGACAGATGAGGCCAAAATTGAGACAGGGGAGAGGCCAGGTTGTCAGAGAGTGTCTTACTTGCCTGGTGAGGAATTTTTACCCAAAAACATAGCTCCAACATTTTGTAGTGGCCATCAATCCATCATTGTTTGGTCCTGTATCACACACAATATGAGAGGTCCCATTGTTTGACTGGATATGGTGCCTGAGAAGACAACAGAGAAGGGGAAGAAAAGTGTCAGTGGATTAAATGGTCTGATATATGTGAAGCAGGTACTCAAGGGACCTCTGAAAGACTTCTGGATGGCAATAGAGAAGGAGACAGGTCATGAGATGCTTGTGGTCAAAGACAGAGTACCAGTGCATCAGAGTGTTGTTGCAAAGGTGGCACAATCCAAGGTTGGTATCCCAAATCTTACCTACCCCCATTTTTTCCTGATCTAAACCCTATTGAGTTGCTCTGGCTTCTGTTCAAAAACTGAGTGGCAGACATCCCCAGATCAGCAAACTCCCTCAACAAGCTTGGGATAGTATAACACTCAATGACATCCACAGGATGGATGGATCTTCAAGCAATTCCTTCCATAATGTACCATACACCCCTCCTCTCCTTCAAATCCTAGCCTCTCAACCCTACCCTAGTACCCCCACTGCTCCCCCCTCCCCCTTCCCATGGTTGGCCCTTCTGGTCTCAGAAAACCCCTCCAAAAAGGCTCACTCTGTGGTTCCAAAACCAGGGCCCCAAAAACTGCATGTGGCATCCCTTCCAGACCTGACTTCTCATTTTTGACAGGGTGATTTACAGTATTATACCACAGAAATTGACTCACTCACACTGAATAATACTAGGACTCTTTGATATGCTGAAGGGGTTTTTTTTCCCAATGGCAAAATTGGAACTGATTGACTAGTGAAGATGACTTGTCATCCACCCACCTATCAATTACTTGTTCAAAATGTTACCTTTACAAGAGAACAATGAACCTAATCTTTGTTTAATTATTTGGGGCAGTCATAAATATATACACATCTCAAATTTGTAAATTCTACTTTTTTAAAGATTGGACCTGGCCTGACCAGGGCCAGGGTCAGGTCCAGGGAAAAATATCCTGGCCCTGGCCCAGCCCGGACTGTGGACAGTTTAGGCCATATGGGCCCACTAGGGCCCCATAACTGTCCATGTGCAATGAGTCAGCAAGGAGGTACACTACTATCTACAAAAAGGGTAAGGAGGAGGTCATACAGGTGTAGGGGATATACTGAAAGGATAGCAACACAGGTTGGTAGAGTGGTCTGATGAAGGCTGGCCTCAATTAGTGGTGATGAGTTAGGCAGTTTAGGGACAACCTAGAGCAGGAGGAACAAATTCCCATAGTTGGATGGTGGGTTGTACAGATAATAAATGTACAACAGCCTATTTTGGGAAAATGCAAAACCATCCTCCTGCTGTAAATTTATTGACTTATTCATAGTTATGTTGATTTTACTGACCAGCAGGAAATTTTTTGCCCACAAAATCACCAAGCATTGCCTATCCTCATAATTGTTTCATTTTATTTGACAGGAGATTGTTTCACCTCAGTAGGCCCGGACTTGCGGTTTACCGGGCCGCTCCCGGCCCCGGACCGGTTCACCCTATGGGTTTCACCTTTAAAACTCTTGGAGAATAAACTTGCCGACTTTATCCCCTCATTTCAATCACTCCTACCTTCTTACTCAATTATAAAATGTCTGAACAGCTTCGCAAACTCAATGTCTTGATGTGTAGGCCGCTGTCGTGATCTCGGTTGATATTGTCCCTCATTATTTTTTAGGTGGAACCGTGAGTTGCACAGTGCGAAACCATTGAAATATGCCTTCAATGACTCATAGGGAGAGTATACCACTGGATGGACAGGTTCTGGGGCCTCCAAATCTGACAAAAAGGTATCAACAAGCCCATCTTGAAATACACCAACGTTTCTTGACACGCCGTCATCGTCATTTAGATTGGAGTATGTGGTTTTGCAATTCTACCCTGCATCTACTGGTGGTTGAAATTGATTCTAGGTAGTTGGCCTCACCCTGTTCGATCTCCGGAGACTTGGCAAGGTGAGCAAAATATATTCCCCTCCAGTCGATCTAATCTCCAGTCTTGTAGGTCGACCAACTAGGGATGGTCGGCGTGAATGGAGGGAAGTTTCCAGCTATCCGTGACCATCTAGCCGCAAACATCGGCGGCGCTTACAAAGATATGGATCTTTCGTGAGGCTTTTTTCTTCCATCACATATTGTGTGCTCTGTTTGATATATTTTCAGATTCGACGAATTCCCCAAACAAGGCAAGATAGATCCCGAGGCTTGTCCGTTCTTATTTTTTCCACTAAAAAGACACTAACTCACAATATACATAGACAAAGAGGCTATCGACAAAATGTCAGCGGGAGATGCAGTCATCATTTTTACTCCAGACAGTGAGCAGATTATTTTACCTTCACACAGATTCTAGAAATAAGTTGTACACATCTTAGGTACCCATTACAGCATTGCTATATACGCAATTGAACGTGGGATTCACGTTCTGGTCACAAAACCTGCCACTCAACTCCTCGCCCACCACAATTCTTTAATCGCTGCCGCAAAGAAGCACAATGTAGTCTGTTTCGTTGAGCACCACAAGCGGTCAAGGATGCTGTTGCCTCTATAATTCAATCAAGATGTTGATGCCATCTACAGGTTCGATCCAGTTTATAGCGACGCCAAGGCTCGCGCAGCGACTCTAGGAGAATTTAACTTTTTCAATGCCTGGATGAGCCAGCCGAAAAGCCAACTCGAAACGTTTCGCGCCTGGGCAGGCAAAGACTCCGACATCAGGTAAAATGCTTCTCGACCATTCAATCATTGCTACTGAACGCTCGTCTTTGAAGTTATTACTTGTCTTCGCATCACATCGATATCTGCGCTTGGATCCTACAAGACATTGCTTATCCCACACGCGTTGTCGCGAGCGCAGCCACAGGCATTGCGACGAGCGAGCCATACAACTGTGTTTCCCAGACTGAGGACACGATTACCCTCATGGTCGACTGGCAATCTATCAAGAGCCCTAAACACAAGGGAACTGGTGTCTATACAGCAAGCTGGACCGCACCTTTAAAGGCTGGAGTCCACTCCGCTCAGCACTGGTATTATATGGGCGAGAAGGTCTGTTTTTTCTACTATCATCATCATTTGAGGCATTGCGTGCTTATTGATAGATAAAAGGGTGACATCAATGTTGACCAAGCACACAGAGGATACGATGTCACCGTGGACGATACGGGCAAGACATGGTATAACCCATTTTAGTGTGTATTTGCTTTTGAGTGGTTGAAGTCAGGACCTAATCGGTGTTATTGTGCAGTATGAAATATTCTCCTTCTGAGAGCGGACACTTCGATGGACAACGCGGATACGGTTACATTTCTATTGAAAAATTCGTTGATGCCGCTCGTAGCGTTAATGCAAGGCTTTCTCAACCCGCCGAATTTGACAAACATGGTCTACCAACCATAGCCAATACTGTTTTGACTACCGCTATCCTTAACGCGGGTAGAATAAGTTTGGACGAGAAGCGAGCTGTCGGGATCAAGAAAGAAGGAGAGACATGGGTCTTGGAATGAAATTCCCACCTGGAATCACAGATTGGGTGAGCGAATCAAAAAATCAAAAAATGTATTGTTATTTTGTAAATATGTGTCGTACCTTGTTTTGTTATTACCCGCAGCGAAACATTAGCGTGCACGCTCCTTCATTCTGACAACTGCCAGTAAAACCTTTGGGGGTGGTCGCGAAATTGGGGGTTGTCGTTCATGTTCATATTATATCATTTTACCAATTAATTCCACCCAATGATTAGTACGCCATTGTCGAATAATTAACTTGTTGGAAATCGCACTGATTTATAAAGAACCTCTTTTGCTCAAGGCTTTCATATCATATTTGCTATATTCACCATAATACTACCAAAAACTGTCGTACCACATCCATGAAGTATCGTGTTTGCGTTTTTTAACGTGGGCATCTTCAGTTCTCGAATTTTGGTTCAATTTTTAAGTTTTAATTGTACCATCAAACTGTAAATATCTGTAGACTGAGAACACGAAACGTCCAGAGGATGCAATTCACGAGTTGATTATTATGAAGACAAGTGTGCAGGTCAGACAGTAATGAAGCCCTTCAGGCTATTGAGGAGGATGATTGCGGGGGCGACAGTCTGTTGTAGGTTGTATGTAAAAAAGGGGAAAAGGCAACAATGCAGATGGACGGGAAATGTCAAGGAGTGCCCAATTGAAAAGTGAACAGAGACAAGGGCGAGTGGCAAAGACCAAACGGAAATATGGCAACTTGCAGAGGGCGTGTCAAGTTGGTCGACACAGATATGGCAAGGAAAAAGAAAGACAAGTATATGATAAAGTGAAGAATAAAATATACTTCAGACAACTATAAGAGGGAGGTGCAGACTGTCGTCGGGTGTGTGGATTGCGTTCAGGTGGATGATGAATGAGTTGCAAGTGGATTGAGAAACGATGATGAATGATGGTGGATGGTGATGCATAGAGAAGTAAAAGGTGGGAACGAGTGTAAAGTCGAGGAAGGGAGGGCTCGGGTACGACTAGGGTAATGTCAGATAATTCGGTGATGAAGTAGTATTTCCCAGGGGTTTAGGAAACAGAGAAAGGGGTAGTCAGGTGGATGGCAAAAATCTGTCCCTGGATTACTGATGGCGTTCACCTTCAGAAATCGTCCCCTCCAGTGTATCAATCCTCGAACCCCTCAAATAGGATGTATGCCTGCCATGATAGGATAGTGGTGCGGATGATCGGACAAAAATTGAAACAATTGCGAGGGAAAGTCATGCATGGTTGGTTGGGTTGCTGAATCAGATGAAGGTGTCGGTGTGACGTGTATGATATTACATTTTGTTGATTGTTGAAACTTTTGTGACAGGGTCCACATTGTGGAGACCGAGATACAGGTAAGTGAACTGCTATGACACTAACGCAGCACGCGGTGAGACGACATTGTTGAGACTGTGGAGGGCAGGGCGTCCAAATGCTACAAAATCATGTGGGAGATATTGTTCTGGGGCAGAATCAACGCGGTGCTTGTTTAGCACAGGCTCAAACGATGTCATGTTTTCCTTGTCGTCTGAAGAACATGAACCTGTAAAGGGGTCGCTCGGGAAAGACGGTGTAGTTGGTGTGAGTGGCATATCATCAGACGCATCAGATACGGAGGTTGAACAGCTCATAGGCGTGTTCACAGACGACGTTGGTGACCGTTTGGGAGTGACTGGGAGTGGTACAAATGTCTGTCGGGCGAAGCGGCCACCTTGCAGGTAATAATGAACGACAAAAGTGGCCGCTTTGGAATAAAACGCGTAGGAATACTTCTTCACCAATGTCTCTGAAAGATCGTTTACGTGCTTGGATAGGCGGTTGTCCAGGTGGTCGACAACCTCAAGACACTCTTCTGTTTCTTCCCAAACACGACGAGGTTTGTCACACAAAAATCGCGCTAGTGTCAGGGCGGCCAAAGCAATAGAAGACGGGGTATACTTGATGAACTCTCGATAAAATAAAGTGATTTCCATCAAGAATCGAGCGACATGCTGAACTTTCGGTTCCTCAACACAGGGTCCACAACACATCATCCTCAGCCATGCTTCCGCCGTTGGGTGGCCCAGTGTCCATTGGATAGTTGATAGAACATGACCTTCCATCTGAATGAAGGCACTCTCTTCATATGTCTCGCGGCATATCTGAACGAGGTCTTGGACAGTGGGGACGCGTTCTTTAGCATCTTCAAACTTCGCAGCAATCCATAGAGCGGCGCAGCCAACAAGTTGATAGTGCTTGATGTAGACGATTCGGCGAGACACGTAGCGGTCGACGATATTGAGTGTGAGATACAATGTTTCTGGGCGGAGACGGAATGTAAAATGAATTTCAACGAGAAAATCGACAAGACATGGTCGCATGTGCCATCGAATTTCGGGCTGTTGATCCATTGACTGTGTGGATGACATCGTATATCGCTAAAGCGACTAATGTGTCAATTATGTGGCATGATATGTTTTGGAAAAGCTCACCTCCATGTTATGCATATAATACTGGATCTCATCGCGATACTCCTCTTCCAGAAGAACGCCTTCTCTACGGAGTGCCAGAATCTGAGCTTCGCGCTGGCGTTGTTGAAGAATAGCAGATTTGGCGGAGCGTGGAGATCTTCGAGCAGGGCCATTGGAAGGAAGGAGGGGGGACTTATGTGATTTGGAAACCCCATGGGGAGAAGGGCGTTTCTTGGGGTAGATAAAGTGGTTGCGGGAATGTCTGGTAGTGGCGGTGGAGGCGTCTTTCATATCGATACGAATGGAATCAGACGGCGGCGCTATCGATGTAATGCTGGATTGAGGAAGTGGATAAGTCAAAAGCAAAACGGGGGTGGCATTTACAGTGGCACACAAAGTGCGCATAGATATAAAAGATGACATAGCCTGAAGAAGCCAGTTTTTATCCACTTAGAAAGGGCAGGAATAAAAAGGAAACCTGGCAGTTGATAGAGCGGGGCGGGCACGCCAAACAAAGTTCAAGTACGACAACTGGAGACAGAAAACAAAAACAAAACAAAAAACAACAAAAAATTAGGGGGATACAGGTAACGAAAACGATGTGTAAAAAGAAGACAAAGAACTTACAAATGGCAGATGGACTACAATTCATACGACAACGCAAGGCGTGTCGATGTCAAGGAGTGGGCTAGGGCGGGTGAAATACACACACAGGCTGTGAAAACGGGAAAATGGGTCGTCAGCGTCTATAGTCGTGAGCTGCAGGAAGCAGAGAGAAAAGACAGAAAAGACAGAATCTAAGAGGTCGAAACGAGAGACAAGCTCGACGACATTGAGATTGAGGGGAAGGGAAGAGGGCGTAGCAGAGCGGAATATGAAAGCTATATCCAAATGGGGAGTGCCGGTGATGCCGAGAGACCGAGAGGAACAGTTTTGCAACCATCACAACTATCTTTCTCACACTATCACCCCCCACACGGTAAACTTTACCATATCTGGCATATCCCCGTCCGCTTCGGCCCGGCTGTTTGGTCCCATAACCTGCCCCACGTTTCTCAGCGCCCGACTGACGTAGGCTCTCACCTGTAACGCAAAATTTATTCTGCTTTGTCTTGCGGGCTTGTTCTGCAGTATCAATATCAGTCTCACTCTCTTCAGTGCAGTACTTTGAGGTAGCTCACCAGTGCCACACGTGGGCAAAAAAATCTGAGGAGGGACGCTGTAAAATAGAATGTCAGTTTTTCTAGCCATCTCAGACAAGTGTTGAGTCATTACACACATGGTAAAAAAAGGATTGTCAGTTTTAGTGGAAGAAAAGATAACCAAGACAAATTAAAGGCGAATTACTTTGTTGGAGGTGTTGTGTGATTATGGCCGAGACTTGGGAACAAAAGAATGACTGTGGGTGAGTTGGGAGAGAGAGACCGGGCGGTCTTCTTCGTCTACGTGGTGATCACTGCAAGAAATTACTGTCGACTGGGAGACTCGCAATAAAACGAGCGCGACGGCTGCTGCTGTTGAGATTGAGGCGGCGAAACCCCTCACTCGACCAGAGGGCGACTGGGAAACCGACTCGTAAGGATGGGAGAGGGAAGGGACTGAGAAAGTTGTGTTGATTGAACAACACAAGTCTTTTCAAGGGCTGTGGTGGGCGTGCAATGCGTTCAAGGCGTGGATCGCTTAGCCCGCTCTAAAGGAAACATCCAGGCTCAGATAAATATTCAATCCCTGTTTTGATACCAGCACACCACGTTTCTTGCCTGCAGGCAGAACTGTCCAAATTCCTGTCACACCATGACTATTATGTAATCCGAACTTTTCTTCAAATGGGTCTATCTAGTTAAGTCAGCTCAACACTTGAGGCTTTCAAGTTCATGTCCCCATACAAGTCTGACAATCTTCAATCCACAGGCTACTATGCCAATGTCTTGCTTGTATTTTGTCTCTTTATTCAGCAAAACAGGTCCATGCCTGTCAATTTATTCTACTATATACCTCCGCTCAGCTCCCGGTACACCCTCCCATCAGTCACCGGCACTATGATTCTGAAGCTTCTTATCGAACCATCGCCGTGACCTTAACGTCCGATATACCCATGCCCTATTCTTTTTTTTTTCATTGAAACGTAAATACGTCTGATTATTACACTTGTGCACAGGGCGGTCAAGTTTCCCTCGGTTTTAGTGTTCGAGTTTACTTTTCCTCACTTTGTCGGAGTCAAAGTTCATCAGTCCTGAGCCTATCCCCAGGGGATGTGAATTCTACGTGTCAAGCCGTGTAAAAATCACGGTTAATTATGGGCGTTCTTCCGGCGATATATGAAAAAAAAAAAAAAAAAAAGACGAATGATTCCGGGAAAGATGGACTGAACAAGGTCGTAATTCGAATAATGTTACCTGAAACATTGTTTTGTTCTCTCATATTTCGGTTCCCCTACAGGCACGCCACATACTTGTCCCAAGGTTCATGACGTCGCCAATGCCCGCCAGAAGTCCAAATACCTGGTGCGAATTTGATATTGAGTATTAACAAGGGGATTAGAGCGTACAGGATACACAATCTCAGGTTGCATCCAACACTAACTTGAAACCTTACAAAATTCAGCCCATGCGGACATGTGTGCTATTATTCCTACAAGACTCACTTCAACAAGACGAAAAAGAACCCTGAGCATTTCTGAAGATCTGACCGCGTTCTTGATTGTCCTGTGGCAAGTTTCCTGGGAATGACTCTGTAATGTGACCATCTGGAATCATTTGGAAATTGGTGTTACGATTCCATAAATACCAATGTTTATTGACACTTCCAGGATAGCGATGAGGAATGGAAGTTTATAATAATGACAAGAGCAATGAATTTGTCCGTGAGCTCCAGCCATGTGCTACCATGTATTAGTGGTGCTTACATCAGTAATAACGAAGATCGGATAAGCGTCCAACCCCAATTGATAATTACGGACATCCACGAAAGATGAAAAAGGAAAAGGATCCGATGTATCCGCCCCAGTCCAAATATCACGATGGGACCTGAAATCGGAATAGCTGATCCTAATATATAGGCCCCATCGGTTTTGCGCGTACAACTGAGAAACTCCTAAATTTGTAACATGAAACGAAATCTCTGTACATCGAGAGGACTCGGAGCAAACTGCGTGTACACAAGGCAGGGGATGGCCACCCACCCATCAACCTCTTCTACAGAATATATGATTTGTTCATTGGATGATCCGAGGGCCTTTTAGGCAGCTTTATTAGGCTTCGCCCTCAAGATTTATTGGTTGGTCAACTCGAGTATGGGCCTACCAAAGGATCTGTTGGTAGACCACGAAGAAAGCAGAATACTAATAAGTCCCAAGTTTCAAACAGGGAGGGTCACTTGAAGATCATCTGTATATTCGAGACTACTACCGGTGCCGCGATGCATGACATCCCTATATACAAGGTTGCTGATTTGAGGTTGTATATATCCGCGGTAAGTTAATCATGATTGTAGTAGATTCAGAAAACTCACACCGGCTCGAGGGTCACGTCTGTACCTTGAAAGGGGATATATGTAAGTCATGCGAAAAAACGGCGGAAGCTCCAAGCATAGATGACGGATGACGGATTAAATCTGTTTCTAGGACCCTGTAAGTACAAAAAGAACGAATTATAGAATAAGCGGGGTAGAGATGGGTAGGCGAATATATATAATCAACGTCACCCATGTCGTGGTATGTAATTTCAGAAAACGTGACGCGAAACAACAAGATAAAAGTGGGGAAGGGGGGGGGGGGGGAGTCGTGTTCTTCCCAGATAGAGTAAATTAGCACACCAAATTCACTCGCGATGCGAGCCTCCCATTAAAAGTGTCATCAAGTCATGTGCGGGCTGGCTATTTGGCCCACCAAGTCCCTGTTGTTGGATATGGGGCGGGAGAAGAGGTGAGAGCATGTGTACAGGCAACTGCTGCTGTTGTTGTTGGCGCATTGCAAGAAGAGGAATCTGACTGGGAGGCCCTTGCCCGGAGAAATTAACGCGCAGACCACCGGGATTGATACCTCCTACTCCCAAAAGTTGGGCGTGATTTGGAGAGCGGGCATCTAAATTGTTAGGATGTCCCATGCTCATAGGATGGTGGCCTATTGTGTTCTGCATCGGATGAGGTCCACGAACCTGTGGCGACCCTCCATACCCTAGATTGTTGGATGGAACGAAGTTATTAAACGGTCCTTGGCCATGGCCGTTCAAGTGGAGGGGGGCATGGAGCCCGGGTGAAGGCATACCAGGCATTCCCATAAATTGTGAAGGTTCATGAGGCGGACGTCCTCCAAGATTTGCAAGTCCAGGTGGAAGGCGCTGTTGTGATCCCTGGAGGGAATTTGGTTGGTTAGGTGAAGGCCCTCCTCGATAATGGTTTTGTTGTAAAGGAATATTCGTAGTGCGTCCGGCCTGCTGACTATACAGAGGTGGAGGTGGGCCGGAATATAATGGGTCGACGCCGCGTTGTTGGTGGGGTGGAAGGCGCTGAACGTTGAAAGGAATAGTGTCTTCTAAACCGTCAGAATAAATTCCTGTATTTTCCCGACTTCGAGGGGGAGGAACAGAACGAAGACCGGGAACCATTCCGTCAGGTACGAAACTTCTATCCTCATGACGACTTTCGTAGAGAGGTTCGAGACGGTTGGAGTGCATTTGCTGTTGATGTTGTTGATGTTGTTGGTGATGTAATTGAACTTGAGGATGCTGGAAATGTGCGTTGTTCTGAGACTGCTGGGAAAATGAGGCATGACTGGGGGGTGCAGTATTTGAAATATTCATAGAAGCTCGATGATTCTGCTTTTGTGGGAATGAGATTTGACTTTCAAAGTGAATGCAATACTGATGAAAAATACCTGTGCTGAACTGTTTAACATAGCGTATATATCGTCCATCGCCCGGTGGTCCACTACTCCACCATGCAACCCGACGAAACCACTGCTATCCTGCCTTTGACCAGGGCTGGGTGAGGGCGGAAAGTTAACGGACGCTTGTGCTTTTGGAAGAGGGGTGGCATTTTCTCTGCCCTTCCCATCAAAGAATTTGGCAAACCGACTTCCTTTGGTGGCCGAGTACCCACCGCCATTCTCGAGGGTAGGGGAAGTATCCTGAAGGGAGCCATTTTCGTTAGACGAGGAAAATATTCTTTCACCTGTTCCTCGCCGATATCCATCGCTGGGATTAATAAAAAAATTTGCTTCTCGATGGTCATCCAATATGTTAGGCGATCGAGAGGGTTCTTCAAAAGGTGTGAACCCAGCCAGTTGCTGGACAGTGTCAGACTTAGAGGGAGCTTGGCTAATTAGCCCGCCTAAAATTACTGATTAGTAAGACTATAGTAGCTTGAAAGACGAAACCTACCATTCAATGGGATATTAGGATTGTGCGTGATGGACGGGAGTTTAACGGTGTTGCTGGGCATACGGGCAAAAGCAAGAAGGCGTGATCCGGGAGGGGGGTTAAATTGAGGAGATACAGGATCAACTGTCATGCGTTCTATGCCTTGAGCAGAGTCCTGTGGCGGGTGATTGAAAACGATACGTGATGCTTGGGGAAGATTGGATGGCATAGGCACTCCGGATGACAAATTATGGGATACCTTTGAAGGCGATGGGACGCGTTCACCAGGTGGTTCTAATATGACATGGTTTTGATCAAATCGAACGTCTGAAACCTTTTATGAATAACAATATATGGTCTGGGAGATGGTAACACTTACCACGCGATACCCCTTGAGGTAAAGGTTGCAACTTGGCTTCGTCGATAATGCTTTTACCAAGAGCAGAAAGATTAGGTTCGGTTGGGGAAGCGCCGAGCGTATCATTTTGTTTCTTTTCCTCCTCCCGCTTCATCAATAATTTAAACAATTGGATCTCGTCGAGGTGCTTGTTGTTGTGCTCTGATCTCTCCGCGTCGCTTGTTTCTTTAGATACACCTTCGTCCTTAGGAACCAAGGCCAAGGACGTAGCTTTATCTTTCAGCTCTTTCTCCTTCATCCCTTTCTTCCAAGCTTGTATACCGTCAAGCTCACCATCTGTACCTTTAGAGCCAAGTATACCTATACCAGTCGGGGGGGGGATATAGGTGTCCATCCATGCTGGCTCTTTCTCTTTCTCTTTTTCACGATCCCTTCGTTCCTCTTTACCTTCATCCGCCACAGCGTTAGACTTCCGTTCACGCCCCGATAACTTTTTGGAGCGCCCATCGCGTTCCTCGCCAACTAACCAGCGGCGATCCCCGGGAGACTCCCATGTCGCTTCTCTATCCCGGGCACGATCTCTGTCGCGATATTGATCTGTGTGCCTGTCTCCCCGCCTCGCCGCCATGCGTTCATCGCGCTTCCCATCATCTCTCCACCGACGCGGGTCGTCTATTTCGCCATCTCGGTGGTCTGGATCCCGCTCTCGATCACGTTTGAGATCTTCCCGGTCCCGATCACTGCGAAGCCTGTCCCGATCCTTATCCTC
Source organism: Collybia nuda (assembly GCA_015584075.1). Lineage (NCBI taxonomy): Eukaryota > Fungi > Basidiomycota > Agaricomycetes > Agaricales > Clitocybaceae > Collybia > Collybia nuda. The sequence continues at coordinate 31,975 of MU150347.1, forward strand.
GCGGTCTCTCCGGGAGCTTGAATGCTCTCGTGGTGACCTGGATGAATCGCGAACTCGAGATTTTGGCCGCTCACGCTCACCACGTTCTTTGCGCCCAGCATCGGATCCTGAAACGGACTATTAGACCCGTGTACACAACATGAAAGCTTACTTACTATCCTCACGCGTGGTGCGTGGTTCGGCCCCTGTGAAGTGATTCAAACAGAATTCTCGTTGACAAGAAATATTACTGACCTTTCCTCCAATCCTCGCTCGTTTCACCAGCTTTTTTCTTGGCTGTTTCTCGAGTTTCGACCCGTCTAGAGGAAGTGGTGGGAGTTTGAATGGGTTGCGCTGCCACCTTGCTGCTTGAACCTGCGGTAAGATGCGGGGCAGTATCCCTCTCCTTGTTCCGTTCGCGGTCATACTTGTCAGATAACTAAAACTACCAGTGAGACGGCGGCAGCCAATCAAACAAGTAATATATTTACATGGCGTAACTTCTCTTGCCCCTCCCTATCTCTTATATCCCGTTGACGATCCTTTTCGCCGTCTCGGTCACGATCATTTGGACGCAACGATTGGTGCTTGAAGTTGCCCATTTGCGATGGCTGAGAAAGAGTCGACCTGAAAGATGGACGCGGTGGGAGTTCTAATAAGGAAGTCAGCGACAAGCATCATGTAATATTAGTCCCCATACCTCCATCCTCAGCGTCGCGCCTGAACCTTATAGTTTACACCATGAGGACAAATTTGACTTTCGGGGAAGTATGCTCACCGCCTATCTCTTCCATTTCCAGAAGTTGTTGTCTCCACATCCCTCTTCGGAACATTCGGCTCGTTGTCGCTGGCCAAAGGAACAACGTTAATGTATGACATTAGTAGGCTAAACAATATCCTACCCAAACCAGTCCTTTAATTCGGGCATATCAGGAGGCAATTGGATTAAAGGAGAGTTGTATAGGAAGAGAATTTGGGGACGAGTGTAAATCCGTATAGGAGGGAGGACTGTCCTGCTTTTTTCTGATTTGGCCTGGCTACCAACATCTTGAATAGTGTTTTTGGCAAGGGAAGAAGAAAGGCTGTCAACGGGTGGTGATTGAACAGAAGAAGGGTTCTCTGGTATAGCTTCTGTATCAAATGCGGCCATAATCGAAAAGAAAATATACTGTTTGCGAAGATACTTGAGGGTGTAGGTCGAAACACCGCAGCGTGACCAAACTCATGCGGGACTTGAATCGCATGTGCAGTTTGGGTCATGCCCCCAACACCCAAATTTACACTCAGGCATTTTATCCTAAAACAAGAAGTATTCAACCTCTACCGCTATGCTATTCGTTCATCAAGAGGTGCATCTCATTTATTCTCTGCTATTGTACTACTCAACTTGTCATAGTCATTCCTGACCATGCCACGAGGCGGGAAACTATTGCTTGGATTCGTAGCGAGTTTGAACGCAATCAAAATATGACAGATGTAGTACGCAAACGCCTTGCTTTATCTCTTCAAATTCCTCGTAAAACTTTACAATACAGGAGATTATCGAAGAAAAGCTGAAGCTGGGTCGACGCGAAATTAAACAAATTTTACCCTCTTCGCGATAATCTAGAGTCCTGTATGTGTACCTGGGAATGAGATGTTATGTATGGTATGTAAGCCCTGCATTATTGATCTTTGCTTGGGGAGATCCTTCGGAGTGCTTGTATGGTGGAATGCTTTATGAGAACAGTTCTCAGTGCAGGGCCACGGGGTTCATAAAGTTAACAAACACCCTGCGTCCATGTTAAAAAATACAACCTGCGTTTGCGCTCTGTGATTCAGTTTTGGGGTTGCTAAAATATTTGGCACCGAAGCCCTTCTCATGACCTGGTCAAATATAGGCGAGTGTTCCAAATCGCGATGCGTGACCACAGTCTGGCTTCTAGGGCGCTAAGCGCCTAACAAGATACAGCTGTTGGGCTGGTTTGAAGATCCTTTGTCTCGCTTCTGAAATTTTCCAGCTGCATACAATCTACAGCATAACAGTGAACAAAAGTCATGGAAGTCTTCATGTACAATATCAGCTTTTCTGCGACAAACAACGAAGTTACATCTCGACTTGCTGACATCCTACATAATCCACCATACACCAACAATGCTTCAAGTCTCGCCCTCAATTTTGACACCCGACTTTTCAAGGATAAAAGAGGGCGACGCATGCACAGTGGCAATGGCGCTCTCACACTGCCCTCTCCCGAAATCGCCATTCAATTCCTTGCAGAATATGGAGAATATTCCCCTCCCCTCAAATCCTGCTTCGCAGGTGGAAGGAGAATTAAATTTATTCAAAGTAAAAATTTAGCTCGCCCCGATATTCTCGCAAGCATCCAGCGTCGGCCATACATTGAACCGAAAATACGAGAAGAGAGAGAGAGACGCGAGGCCATACTTGCATCTGAGACGGTTTCAATTAGGACTATCCAGTTTGGATGGGAATGTCGGGACTCCATTTTTTCTATCGAATGGGAGAAGGATTTTCCTGGATCTGTTCTTTCTTTCGACAGCGAACGAAGAGAACTCCGCATCAGCCTTTCTCATCAACCCAATACTCTTACGATCGCAATTCGACTATCCCATATCTTATATGCATCGGCCCACATCTATATTTCAGAAAAACCAGTGATTTTTTTGAGTTTGGAAATACCTCCAGTATTCGCAAAAGAAACTACTCCTCTGCGTCAGCGATTATCAGCCCTCCCCATTGCAGATCATGCCCGTGTTGTTCCCTACACCTCCCTCGCCCTCCGCATCGAATGTACCTCGTACTACGATTTGGAGAAGTTCCGCGAGTTGAGTAAGGCTACCCAATTTTATAGGATATTTGACCTGCAATATGCAATTGATAGACGAGGCCTGTTCTCTGCTCCTGCCATTGCCGAGTTTGAGAGGGCCGTTCAATTGTATCCATGGAGTGTCGCCTTCCAACTTGTCGGGCTAGTCAGACACATGCTCCTCGACGTCAAAGAAATGCTTGGCCTCATACCCCATATAACTCAATTGGTAATTGCTAAAGGCAAAGATTATACATCCTTGATGCTTCAGCATTTCGGCACCCGCGCCAGAACCTTTTTATGGGCACCTGATGATGTTGAGGAAAAAAACATCGAAGAATGTTTTGGACTTGCAAAAAACGATTTTGATATCACCCAACGTTCCCCCAAACTACGACCCACCAACGGAAGCCTTTTTGATTCTCTGCATGTCACGATAACCCCAACAACTATATTTTTGGAAGGACCGTTCCAAGAACGTTCAAACCGAGTTGTGCGTCGGTATGATCGCTTACACCATGAATCATTTCTACGAGTCAGCTTCGTAGATGAAGGGCATCTACAGTATCGATTTGACCGCGAGATAGATGGACCGGATTTCATTCGGCGTCGAGTAGGAGATTACTTGTTGAATGGGTTGAATATAGCACAGAGACTCTTTGAATTTCTAGCATACTCCCAATCTGCCCTGAAAGAACATACGGTCTGGTAAGTATAACGCTCAACTCCCCATTCTGCCCACCTGCCTGACCTGTCCAATAGGTTTGTCAAACCATTTCGTGACCATCAGCATGGATACGTTGATGCCCCCAGAATCATTAAAGGCCTTGGTTCATTTGAAAATGTCGCAACTGACGAAAGCTTGATTTTTTGTCCTGCTAGATATGCAGCACGACTTTCCCAAGCTTTCACAGCTACAGACACATCGGTCAGTGTCGAGGTTGAAGAAATAATATACATCGAGGATGTGTTAATTGATAACAGTAATGATTCGTCCAGCAAGTACTGTTTTACAGATGGTGTAGGAACGATGTCCAGAGAATTGGCTATCGAGATTTCACAAGCGCTGAAAAGTAAGCGCCGTCGTACTTATCACAAGAGATATACTGCGGCTTTACAGGTTCGTTTCATGGGTTCGAAGGGCATGCTCTCGGTGGATTACCGTCTTCAAGGGCGTGCAATTTGCATCAGGCCTTCGATGAACAAATTTAATGCTCCAGACACTCGAGATATCGAAATTGCTAGGGCCTTCGATCGTCCAGGGCCCTATTTCCTAAACCGTCCCTTGATTATGCTCCTGGAGGGCCTGGGAATAGGGTATGATGTTTTCAAAGAGTTACAAGACAGGGCAGTCCAAGAAACCCAAAGGTCAACCGAATCTTTTCCTGAGTTCGCAAGGCTGTTGGAAAGACACGGCTTGGGCTCATCATTTCGGCTCACCTCAGCCATTCTTAATTTGGAAAAGTTAGGTATGGACAATCTCCACGTCAACCCTTTTCACAAGCGAATGATGGACTGCGCCATCTATCACATATTGAGGTTGTTAAAAAACCATGCGCGCATTCCAGTCCCCGACGCATGGACGTTAGTGGGAGTGGCCGATGTTCATCGATACCTAATGGAGGGAGAAATATTTGCCTGCATACAATCCACCGAGGGTATAAAAGCATACCTGGAGGGACCTGTTTTGATATCTAGGTCACCCACAATACACCCTGGTGATGTGCAAGTAGCTACTGCCATAGGTGCACCTCCCCCAGGTTCCTGTTTCTTTGAGGAAGGCCTCACGAATACAGTAGTTTTCAGTATTTTGGGTATGTACCATACTGTTAAAAATTCATATACCTCTTTGGTCATATATCTCTCCAGGTGCTCGCCCTCTACCTTCCTGCCTTGGAGGAGGAGATCTCGATGGCGATGTTTACAATGTTGTACCCCTCAATAAAGCTCCAAATTTTAGGCCATCCAAGACCTATGAACCAGCAGAATACAAGCCCGCTCAGAAAAAAACTTTGAGCCGACCAAGCACCATGAGAGATGTCGCTGAGTTCGTTATGGAATATATCAACAGTGATGTCGGATCTTTCAATATCCCATACTGGGTAGTCAACTCATTACATCACATAGGTGGTTGGAATCATTGCTATTAATTGGCTTATTCTTGCTGACCAAAGCCCACGAGGAATTTTTGATGACAACTGCATCAAATTAGCGTCTTTACACAGTGATGCTGTTGATTATCCAAAGTCAGGCCAACCTGTTCCATTGTCAGGCATTCCAAAGCTGTTGCTTCGTGAACGCCCTGATTGGAATGCACCAGAAACGATCAACCCGGATCCTAGCAAAGGCTATTATCTCAGCAAATGCGCTATTGGAAGACTTTTCCGAGATATAGACCTTCCCAACATCCCAAGTTCGTCATCGGAACGAGTTTGGAAGAATTCAAGGGTAAAGGCAACCGATGAACTGGTAACTTCCTTTGCACACGTCAACCTTGTTGAAGAAGGAGAGAGCCCTATCTCACAGATCCTGAGAAATTACCTTTCTGAATTCATTGACACCAGCAAGGTTGCACCAGAGGAAATGATAAATGTTCGTCAGATTTTCCGCCGCTACACCTCGGAATTGCAAGCAATATGTCATGCAAACACCCTCTCTCAATGGCGGTGTTTGTCAGAAGAGGAAGCTATGATTGGGACAATTCTTCAAAAGACATCGCAACCCCGAAAACGTAAAGATGCGATGGCGAAGCTGAGGGAACAGACTGATATCCTTGTTGGGGGGGTCAGAGAAGAATTGATTGACGATGATGATACTCCTTTCCAAATAAGGCTGGAGAGGGCATGGGTAGCATGGGAGTTGTCGTTGCTTCAAGCTCAGGCTTTCGGGGGACAGAGTTTTGGATGGGTCGCACTCGGTGCTATATTTGAATTGATAAAGGAACGGGAGGAGATTGAATTTCAGAAAACTCGCGGTAGGTTAAGATAGATACAGATACAAATGCGGCAGCGTATGTAAATGTATCAAAGTTATAAAGAGGAGTAGCCAAAACAAACGGGACATGTCAAGAATACATCAAAAGACCCTGCCTTCATCAGTACAAGTACTGATGAAGAGGTCTATGTTTGGTTCCTCAATACTTTAAAAGGTGTTAGTATGTAGTTGAGAGAAACCATCGACGGCTTACTGAGTATTACCGAGTCACCTCTAGGAAAAGAAATTAGATCAGTTACCTATGTCATGGTATATGTGTTTGCGACATACCGTAAGAACATTTTGCTAATGAACCTGTCTTTGTTGACAGGTTTCTTATTCTTGCCTTTGGGTACTTCCGTCCACATCTAGATGTCGGCCTGAGTGGCATCTGCATATCCGAAAGTCTTAAAATATACCTCTTTAACATTCTCAAGGACCTGCAAATGGATATCCAAGATCAGTGATTTTATTCGAGATACTAGCAGAGAACTGACCATATTACTATGCCGATCGAATGCTTTGACTCGGGCGAGAAGTTTTTTGTTGTTGCGTAATGAGATAAGAACTTGAGCATGATTTCGGACAGCCTGTTGCAGGACTGATAATGGGCCTTGAGAGATTTCATGTTCCTCTAGTTGACGCAATTGTGCTTCATCCAAATCCGACTTGGGAACATGAACATATTGACTACACGTATATTGTCAGAACGCGAATAGGAATAACACTTGGAAAACACCAGTCACTTGCCTCATATTGACTGTTGAAGTTTGAGATCGGTATTTGGTCAAACCAAATAAAACTTTTCTTTATCTCTCCCTCGACATATTATGGGGCGTCTGAAACAAAAAGGGAAGGCTGGTGCAGCAAAAGCCTATGTTACCCGGTCGTCTGCTGTAAAAAAGCTTCAATGCTCCCTTGCAGACTTCCGACGTCTTTGTATTTTAAAAGGCAGGCTGATTACATCATTTCAGATTTCTTTTTCCTCTTATACCTCTATATCAGGAATCTTCCCTCGAGAGCCTCGTAGTCGAAAACGTGCCAATAAGGGATCGTCAGCTCCAACGTCATTTTATTACGCCAAAGATATCGCGTACCTTGCGCACGAACCAGTCCTCCAAAGGCTCAGAGATCACAAGGCGTTTGCTAAAAAACTATCTCGCGCACTTGGTCGAGGGGAATGGAGTAGTGCGAAATCCTTGGAGGACAACAAACCTATCTACAGATTGGACCACATTATTAAGGAGCGGTGAGCAGACACCCCGTTTGTTCCCTAGTGTCCGACTAAAATCTCTAGTTATCCAACATTTATTGACGCGGTGCGAGATATTGATGATGCCCTATCGATGATATTTCTGTTTGCATCCCTTCCGTCAAGCTCTCGCCTTCCTCTTGAGATCATCCAAAACTGTTCACGGCTTTCAGCCGAGTGGCAGTTGTATGTTATGGAAAAGCGATGTTTGAGGAAGATTTTTCTATCAATAAAAGGCGTATATTACCAGGCAGAAGTCATGGACCAAACAGTGACTTGGCTTATCCCATATCAGTTTACTCAATACGTAAGAATCCCAGCAGCTCGTCGAATATCCACTCACTATTTTGTAGATTCCGGCAGACGTTGACGTCAGAGTCATGCTAACATTCCTAGAACTGTACCAAACACTGCTCGGATTTGTGTTTTTCAAACTCTATACAGATATCGGATTAGTTTATCCTCCACCTCTAGACACTGAGAAGGATGATGGTGGTGCCGGTATTGGTGCATTTAGTCTGCAAGATGCCAACAATAGGATAACAGCCTTTGGACCAAGGAAAACAAATACCGTGGACGTTGACGGTCGCAAAGTTTCTGGAAAGGACGTACGGCAAACCATCAAAAGTATTGACGTGTCTAGTGTTGCACATGATGCTGACATAGATATGGCCAATATTGAGGAGGCTGCAAACGAAGTTGAAGAAGAGTTTGTTGTGCACCCTTCGACATCCGACATTCAAACATCAGCGTCTTTGCCAACATTCAAGTCACTCGCAACGCTCCCTACATCCCTCTCTACCGACCTTTTTTCACCATTTTCGTTCTATCTCTCCCGAGAGACCCCGAGAGTGATATTTGAATTTATTGTACGATCGTTTGGTGGGCGGATTGGCTGGCCAGCTTCTTCTGGTAGCGGATCACCGTTCGATGAAGCAGACGACTCAATTACGCATGTTATCATTGATCGTCCCATTATCGAACGGCCCAACGAAACGCTCGAGGAACGTCAGCGAAGACTCAAACGGAAGTTTGTCCAGCCACAGTGGATTGTTGATTGTATCAATGCGGGAAAGATATTGCTTGAGGACATGTATGCTCAAGGACATTCTCTTCCTCCTCACTTGAGCCCATTCGGCGAATATGAAGGAGCGTATGATCCCTCTGCTGGTTTCACAAAAATCTTCCCTGCACAGGAAAGTTCGGAGAGCGAACAGGATGTCGATGGCCATGATGCAGAAGGCGGTTCCACAGGCCTAGAAGATGTTCCCAACATCGCAATGGATGATCCCGTGGCGCTCAGAGCGGCGGAATTGGCTGCAGAGGCAGCAGGTGTTGACTATGGAGCCTTTGAAGAGAAACTCAACAAGTCACAAAGGAAATTGAAGAAACCGGTCGTAAATAGTTTTGACGATGGCGAGAAAGATATGAACAAGATGATGATGAGTAACAGGCAAAAAAAGTTGTATGAAAAGATGAAGTATAGCCAGGGGAAACGGGAAAATGAGGTACAATCTTCCGGAATATTTGCAAAAACAGCTCACATTTTTCTGCTTTAGCGTGCTGCGTTGGAAGCAAAGAAACATATTATTCAAAAGCGGATGAAAGGAGAAAGCAAAGTATAAGGATTTCATTGACAACTAATTTCCTTACTTGGTTTAGCGTGGCTCGAAACCATGTTTTGCATAAACCTTTGAAATGCACTGGTACCCACTGCTGGTATATATCCATATCGGATAAAGTTATCTGTGTATGGTGAACTAGTAAATAAGTGTTTGTTAGTGTATACAAAGTATGATACACATACCACCCATTACGTAACGTGTTGCACTCCCATCTGTCTACGCTGTCTCAACCGTTGTGGTATGATTTTTCGTTATTCGGTCACTTTATCGAGTAATACCCTCTTTTTGTGCCTACTGGTTTGGTTAACCCCGGCATTCGCTAAAATCTAATTGCTGGAATCCGACTGCGCGTTCAACTCCGAGCACGCATATATATGGTTGGGCGGCTGACTATTAACGGTAAAGTCTCTGGACCTCGAGAGTCATCAGAAATCGGAAATCCGCCGCCCCCATACGATAGTAAACCAAATTCTCCAATAATTCTTGCTGGAACGACCACAACACGCACTGAGGTTGTAACGACGACCACAACTACACACTTCTTCTCCTTACCACTGTGGAGGAAACGCGGACCCTCTCCTTCGGGTCCTGTGGCTCAGAATGCTTTGAGCCTTGGTGCTGGATATGATGAGCATGGGATACTTCATTCAAGTGCTCGAACCAGTGCATATCATATAGAGAAGGATCTGCCTCCCACTCCGGCACTGAATGAGCCAGAACTCCTCAGTGATGTTCATCAGCACTTCGACCGACTACAATCTGAAGGGAATGACACAAAAACCAATAGGTTACCTGTGCCACCCATCCATGTTGATTCGCAGAAATATTCTGACATGCAGTCAACGGCTGCCCTGGCTCGCGCAGCACTTGGTTTGGGGCTTCCCCATGTTCTCCCTCACTCCTCTGGTTATTCTCCACAATCTGAAATCAATACTATAGCTTTTGCGTCACAGACACTACCCGATAATAGCCTTTCACCGCCTAGGATCCGAAGAGTCAAAAGTTCGCAAAAGTTCAAATCATATGCACCACCCGATCGGTCTGATACTGTAGTATCTCCCGAGCAGGGGTTTCATAGGAGGTCTCGAGGCTTCTCACTTGGCACTAACTCTTTTCTCGATCTTGGACCTCCTACGAAGGGCAAAGGCAAAGAAAAGGATACCTCCGAACAACAACCTTCATCAAAATCTATCTCAAGGCGGTCTTCGTTTTGGTCTCGACGGCGAACGGCCACACCGGACCTTGCCCTGTTTCCAACATGCGAGGACGCAACTAAACGATTCCTTATTCCACTCCCGACATTACCGCCAGTATCTCCTCTACAATTGGATCTTGCTTCTATACAACCCCCTATCTCCTCTCCTTTAAACCCGCAGTCCTCGAATAGACAACATATCCGAGGTCTCTCCAGGAGTCATTCAGAATATATCCCATCTACATCGACGAACCTGTCCCCCGAGCCAAATCAGATCCTAGCGACTCCTGACATTCCGGATATCATCATACATCCCCAACACTCTAGATCTACTTATTCACGAACTGAACGATCCAACCCATTGTCTACTTTTCGGTCAAGTATTCCTCCACGGTCGGAACCATCCGGGCCTTCACGTCCACCCCCCAGGCCTCGCGCTCATACAAATCCAACTCTTTCTTCGCGGATATCATTCGATGCGACCCCCTCTTCAGTGAAGTTTTTTTCCCGCAATTCTCTTGGGGAATCTACATCTGTTTTTGGTAATCATGCAACGCAATTTCCAGAGAACCATCTTATTAATATAGCCTCGCCATTGATGGAAACGGAATCTCCTGAAATTTATTTGCAAAGGCTCCGGGCAACCGTCAGCAAGGCTGAAGTAGCTGGGATACTTGCTTCAAGGTACGACTATTTCCTCACTAGTTCTTAGTTTCTAACTATTCCCTGAACAGTATTGATCCTTTCCATGTGAAGGCACTTAAGACTTATGTAGGGAGATTCAATTTCGTTGATGATCCACTCGATGTAGCTCTTCGAAAGTTACTCATGGAGGTAGGCCTCCCACGAGAGACACAACAAATCGATAGGGTTATGGAGGCTTTCGCTGCCCGGTACCTGCAGTGTAATCCTACACTATTTACGTCAGAAGGTAGTCTATTCATGTAATTGTTGGTGGAATCTCTTGCTGATAGTTGAGTCTAGATCACCCATACATCTTAGCTTTCAGCTTAATCATGCTACACACTGACGCCTTCAATAAATCTAACAAACGCAAAATGACCAAGGCGGACTACGTGAAAAACACCAGACTTCCTGGTGTCTCGCTTGAGATGTTGGATGTAAGGTCAATGTTGCAACGAAATTTTACCCACTCATACTTCTACAGTGTTTTTATGACAATATCCTCTTTGCACCATTTATATTTATCGAAGACCCTTTGGATGTTAATGGTCAACACGGATTAGCGACCGAGGCCACAGCACCACTCCGGACCATGTCCCCATCCGGCAACTTGTTGGGAAATTCGATCAGTGGTGGGCAGCCGATTACAAGAGGCACTAAACTCGACCCCTATTATCTCATAGCCAATGTAAGTAACTGTCAAGGGACTCGAAACCCAATTACTTATTTTCTTTAGAATTTGTTGCATCCCCTCCGTGTCAATGTCGAGGCCTATGTTCCGACTATCAACCCGTATTCCTATGAGGGTACTGGGGGACCCTGGGACGAAACTGTCTTGCAACGAGCCTTCGCAAAAGCCAACGAGATAGAGGTTGGGACTGCCAATTACCATCGAGCCCCCCTCTTACTAAGCGCCGCTGTTGGGGATGAATTTACAAACCCATCTGGAGGTTTGAGAGCGCATTCAAGTACTGCATTGCCTGCTGTTGGACAAGGATGGACTCTAAAAGTCACAAAAGTAGGACTGTTGAATAGAAAGGATGACATATTAGAAGGTGGGAAAAAGGCGTCAAACAGGAAATGGAAAACATGGAGCGTTATTCTGACTGGCTCACAACTCCTCTTTTTCCGTGATTCAACATCGTCTATATCCTTACTTGGACAGATGGAATCGACTGACGGGCGTGTCATTAACCCTCAATCATCAATATTTAAACCCGATGAACTCGTGTCCGTGAAAGGTGCTGTTGCTGTCTTTGATAAGTCGTATACCAAGGTCTTTATTCTCTATGATTCTTGCAGCTTCCGAAACTAACATGCATTTAGTATGAAAACACTTTCCGATTTGCTTTATCAGATGGCCGTCAACTTCTCTTGCAGACTTCGAATGAGAAGGACCTCAACGAATGGATTTCAATTATTAATTATGCGAGTGCTTTCAAGTCTGCTGGTGTTCGCATGCGACCGATAGATATGTCCGGAATGGATGTCAAGCTCACAGGCGTTGCCGCCGCCACATCTCATCTTCACGATTTGCAGTACCGCTCTAGCAAGGCCCATAACTGGGATTGTGACGCCCCACAGGACCTGATGGACATGTTGTCGGGCGACTTACCGATCGGGATAAAGCGTTCTCCTCACATCAAGGAGTTACCGGTGGGCGCTAGCAAGGATGACACGGATATAGACATTCCTGTCGCGCCTGAGGTTGATGGTGCTGACCAATTCAAAGCAACATTTGATCAGGTTAAAGCCGATCTAGCTGCTGGTCGCTGGTCGCTTTTAGATGATGATGTGGACTTAAATACCGTACCACACACATCTACTCAACTACAACATTCGAGTTTTCCTTCGCGCTCTCGTATTATGCGGTCAAAGATTCTGGACCTGGAATCTAAAATCAATACGGTGCAATCGCAACTCGAGGCTGACATGAGATTTGTTCGCAATATTGCGATCCTCACTCCATTCCAGAAGTCTACTCGTGATAGGCTTGTGGTGGCCGTACAGGGTATCGCCAAACGGATCATGCAAGTACGGCTAGAAAACACAAAATTGGTTTGTCATCGATACGTTCTTCTTAGCGATCTTGCCTCGCAAGAACGCTCGTGGCACCGAGCCAAGATAATCGCCTTGCGTGCCGCTACCGAAACCCTTCAAATCCGGAGTTCCGGTATTATTCCCCGAAAGACGTTCTCTTGTCACAATGAACCCTCTGCAATTACATTGCCAATTTCTTTGCCCCACCTCAGCACCACGTTAAACCCGTCATATAGACCTGAGTCATCAGTTTGTGATTCGTTTCATTCAGCAATGGACTTCGGGTCAGAATGGCCCTCTCCAGAGGATTTATCGTCATCGTCTTTTCTCCACACCTCCTACTTTTCCGACTCTCCAGAACGCAGTAATTCACGCCCTCCGTCTCCTATCGCACACCTTAATAATACGGAAACAGGACATCCAAGACCCATTTCTAATCGTTCATCTTCCCAACATGTACAAAATCACACATCGTCCAGGACAAGTGATGGTTGTTCATCCTTTGAGAAGGCATCAAGCACCCATGAAATACTGGAAGAACAGGCAGAATTATGGAATGAGACACGGTGCGCTCACCGTGTCTCGTTAGTCAAACTTCCATCTGATATGCAGATATCAACACGTATTGAAAGATTTACTGCTCAACGCTCTCATCCCTGACGTTCTTGTTTGGACTTATATGACTTTAGTATATCACCCTTAAATATGGAATTTATGTTAGGAGTGTATTTTATTTTCATTGTATAATGTGTGAAAATCAAGCCTCGTAGATTCTCCAATTGCTGATTATTGAAGCACAATCATCACACCACTCACTGGTACTCACCACCTACACTGGGTAGTATACTAATCCTATCCTATCCTATACATTATCCTATCCTATCTTATATACATCCTATCCTATATAGTTAGTATTTATACTTTGTGTTTGAATACTGGGATTAAGCACTGTATCTAAATATATAAATTAACCATTGCACACTCACAGGGACAAAACCAGCCACAGGTTGGTTTTGCAATATGGGATTAAGCACTACCCCACTTGAAACAGGGATTAAACATTGCCTAACACAGGTACATAACTTGTACATCCTATCCTATATACATTAAAACACCCAGGTGTTTTAAACTAGCTTTGCTGACTAAAAATATGACCAATCCACACTGGGGGAAATGGCATGTTCCATGAGCATACCTTATGTATATTTGGGAGTTATACATTACATTTACTGAATAATAAATTTGCATTGTGGGTCCAGCCAGTATAAGATAGGCGTCACCCAATTCCAGCACCTTATGTAATGTGGCTTACTAAGCGCCAAGCCTGGCCAAATCTCGAGCTTGAATTTTTTTTTTTGACATTGGGGGGGAAGGTTTCTAAAGAGAAGGGGGAAGGTCTACATTAGCCCGTTTTACTTCTGCCACCATAGTGGGGGGTAGTGTGCGATGTCCATGGTATTTTTTGCCTGCCCAAGCTGCTTCCGCACCCGAAAGACCCTGATCATATGCCGTGACAAAGCACGCAGATCGATTTGCATATCTAATCAAAGATAAGAGATCAGTATTCAGAATTTAGATGCTAGAAATTGTTACCGTCTAATTTGTAGTAGCGACACACCATCAAGGCATGAAAGCATGTTCTTTTCCATATCAGAGATGTTAGCCGTTCGCATGGTTGTGCGATAACAAAGTTTTGCAGCACCTCAGTACTGTTCAATAAAATTCAGCTCACAATGGTACTTTGGATAGAAATCACAAATGTGTCCCCTCGATGTGACAAACTCTTCAAGCTGTGATTTCTGGGCAACAAAATCAGGCTGGGAAAACAGGAGCCTCCGACAACAGCAATTGGTGCATCCGGGTTCACATTTAAACCCTTCACATTGCGCAAGAAGCCCTGACAATGGCCACAAGCCTCGTTCCTTGATAATGCATTCCATCCCTTTGAACCAACCCGGCATTGATGGGTGATTGTCGTCAAAGTAGAGCTCCTGGGTTTCGCCATTCGGAAGCTGTCCATTTCGCATCCGCGCGCCGCCTTTTTGGTGGGTCCATCCTTCAGAAGGGTTTTTTGTCATTTTCCAGGCTGATAATGTGTCATCAGCACGTTTTTGATGACTGGGAGTGTTATCGAAGAGGAAAAGTCCCGTTGCAAGACCGTTGGTTCAATCCTCAAAGATGTCAATCGCACAGTCAACTTGTTGAATGAGATCATCAGCCGTGAAGTAACCATCTCAATTTTTTCCAGGCTTGAAAATGATTCTTGCCTCGCTAGAAACTTATGAGGTTGAGATACACAATGAACTCATCCACCTACTCGTTGCCATGAGTCAGTCTCCCCCATTCTGTTGTCAAGAAATCAGAGACCATCAATGATGAACCCTCACCCTTTCATTGGGGTGTGCCGCGCTTGCTTTTGTGTATCCAACCATTTTTCCAGCGGTCGTTCTCATAGAAAATAGATTCGTCATGTGTAACCAGGACAAGCTTGAAGACCTGATTTGGCAGGACTGGAAATCCTTGAGGTGAGAAGATTTCGGGTTCGCCATCATTATTGAATAATGCCATCCGCTTTTCATAACCTTTCCACCATGCAATGAATGCCTCATGGTATTCAAAAATATCGGGGTGCTTGTGACCATCAATGTACATACCATTTTTCATCTGCCCATACCTCCATCCCATGTTGTGTAGCCACCGCTGAGCAGTCCGTAAAGATATCAATCTCTTCTTTGCTCCTGCTTCTTCAAGCTTCTGTTGCATTTCTGGCTGTGCTAGGAAATCAACAATATTGAGCACTTGGATGTAGCCATCTTTTGCGATCTCTTGCAGATGGAGTTGAATCAGCTGGGCAAAGTCTTTGTCTTCCAGCAATGATGATTGAAATCGGCCGTATTGATGAAATGGGAGGGCAGCATGGCTCAAAAATCAGTGGATCCAGGTTCATAGATTTCATGCATGGCAGATTCCATGCCCTTGTGATTTGGAAACAATTAGCGACGCTTCACGCCAGTTGTATGAGAGCTCGGGATCAAGGTAGAGATTCAACACCCCCACCATACCAGTCATGCACGCACAAAAAACCACATCAATTTTTTTGTCCTTGCTCTTCACCGAGAGTGACGCATGTGCCCAACGCAGTGCAGGAAAATCCTTATGGTGCAACTGATCAAGGGCCACATCTGACGTGGTTGCAGGGCTATGATCCCGCAACTTCCTTCCCTCATGAAGTTCCTCTAACAATTCCTTGACCCTGACATCTGCTTCAGATTCTTTCTCAAGTCCAGATGGGGTTGCTTCGACTTCTTCATTGATTGTGGGTGATGGCTGAAGTCCTGTCAGTCACCTCTCTTCACCAAGATATCTTTAATAAATATTACCATTTCAACAGGCATATCCTTGTCTTCATCAGCAGGGATGTATTGAACATCATTTCCATTGTTTTGTGGAGGACACTCTGCCTCTACCCTTTGATGCTTCTCCCAAAAATCTTTCACAGAAACAAAACCCTGCTTTTCAAGCTTACGTCACTTGAAATTGTGACGCCGCTGGGTTCTCTTTGAACTCCCATCATATCTTCTTGGCCTTTTGTTTCCTTTCTTGTGTTCCCTTTCAGCCTCTGCCGCCACCTCTTGAGCTTTTTGTAAGGTCTTAATGAAATTTTCCAGAACCAAAATCTCCCTGATTTCAGTTTTGTCATCCAGATCATCCTCCTCTGGGTCAGAAAGCTCTTCCTCATCTGGAAACTCTCTATCCATTTCATTGAACTGCCCCATGATCTCAATGAGATCTGTGTCAAATGGAGAAATATTCTTGTGCACATCTGAAGGGCTGCATGGAGTTATTGGGGATTTTTCTTGGGTATCAGCTGTGTCAATGTCCGTTGTTTCTTCCACTGTGGGTGTGGGGTGGGCTTTAGAGAGAGGGTGGAGGTTCCGAATTCTGGCCCTGTTTGCCCTTGATTTAACTGGCATGGTTTAGACATGTTCTTTAGTCACAGAGAGCTCAAAATTATTATTTTCTCTGCCCCTCCTCCTGGTACAGAGGTCACGTGCATAGTCATGTGACGTGGCCAAGTGTTCAAGACTGTCATTTTCAAAAATGCTCAGAACGATAGCAGATTGATAGGAAATGCAATTTGTGACATAGAACAAACTTAGTTTTTGTGAGCTCCTCTACTCTCTCAGTTCAAATTATCTTCGAAAATTAAGGCCTGGGGATTGTTCATAGACATCTTTCCTACGTGTTCTAGGCCTTAAAAATGGAATCATGTTGATGTTGTGGGAGAAGAGGATGTTGCGCGAGAGAGGTGCTTTTGCTTACATAAGGGGTGTCGGAATTGGATGACGCCTATCTTATTCTAATATTAAGGTACAAATGTGGGTATTAATAATCATTTAAAGATGTCAACTTCTTGGATGCTCCTTCCATTTTTGGTAAATTTATTTATAATTATTTATAATCCCCCGCGAACATAACTGGACCATTTTATGGAGGAAACAACGCTTTCGATCAAACGGCCTCTCTATGAGGCGAGCACTCAATTCCGGAATTGGAGATACTCGCCAGAACAACTCTCAGAAATTCGCACATCCCTGAACAATGCAGCGGTTGGGGTCATCCGTACCACTTTTGAAGCTCAAGAGGTATGTCAGTAGAAATCCTTTGAATTTTGTTTTAACGTCCACCGCCCAACAGCTAGGATCTTCGACAATTGTTTCCTTCTTAACTCCTGACGAGGAACGACTTCTAGTGAAGTTATATGTGACTAAAATCACACAATTATGCGGTCTGTTTCGGTTTCCTGAAGAAGTTGAAGCAACGGCTGCAAGCTATCTTAAGCGCTTTTATCTAAAGAATACTGTCATGGACTGGCATCCTAAAAACGTCATGTACGTAACCAGACACAGGAACATTAGCACTAATCCATGGTCTCGTAGGCTGACAGCCTTGTTTTTGGCAACTAAAACAACAAATAACCCTATTTCCCTCGAGGCGTACACAACACACATACCGAAGACAGCCCCTTCAGATGTTCTCGATCTCGAATTCCTCGTGGCGCAAAGTCTTGGGTTCGAATTTTCTGTATGGCACCCCCACCGTGCCCTTTGGGGTATGTGGTTAGATCTACAGGTATCTGCGTATCCTTTTCCGCTCTACTTTTCTCTCACTTCTCTCAGAGCTTGCCGGATTGTCCGGTGGACTTGAGGCATGTGTATGACATAGCCTTGAACTATATCCGCGCATCGCGTCTCACAGATGCTGAACTGATATATACACCATCCCAAATTGCTCTCGCCGCCCTTTCTCTCGCCGCCCCCGAACTTGCAACTACCTGGTCAAGGCACAAAATGCAGGGCGAAGGAGCACCGTTACTGTTATCCAACGATGCGATATCGGTGATCGTTGAAGGTGTCAAAAACCTCATCATTACCACTGGAGTAATCCCCGACGTGGAATCAGTCCGTGAAGTTGACAAACGCCTCAGATTATGCAAAAACCCGGAAAAGGTTGTTGGAAGTGCAGCGTATATTGCTAAAAAGGCGGAGAACGAAAGGATAGCTGAGGAAAAAAGGAATAAGAAAGCTGAGGATATCCGTCGGGCTGTGGCTGACAGTGATCCATTTGGCGATGAACTTACTGGGCAGAGCGCTGGTTTGGTGGATTACGATGATGACGATGACGACGACTAAGAAATCCATTATATATTTATTATTTTAATTCGCTCTTTTCATAGATAATATCTTTTAATAATGGGGATGGGCAATCCCTATGAGTGACCTGGCGACGTGACGTCACGAGCCTGACCCAAAGCAGTTCGAGCGTTTTCGGGGCTTCCAGAATTTGATATGTAGGACTATTATATCATATTTTCCCACAATCACATGACCTTAAACAAACTTATTCTATCCCACATTATCACCTTGTTTTGGCCATATTACATACTAAATGATAGTTCATTAAAGGTGTAAAACATCTATTTTCCTGAGAAAAAGACCCAAGAAATAAAGAATGAGTCTCTGCCATACATAGTGTTGGCCCACTTCCCTCAAGTACAACAATGCAAGATGTGCACACACAATATGAGGTGTGTGCAAGAAGTGCACCTTGGGATAGGCAGGGCTTTCTGAGTACATGGTGAGCATTGTATGGCTGTGAAAAGTGGTATGTGAGATAGCCAATGCGTGAGAGGAAAAGGGGTGGTCCCTTTGCACCCAGTACCCCAAGCCTGCCACATCCCATTGCCCTGCCAGGCATTCAATAAACAAGGCCACATGCCACACAAGCACACCCCACTCATCCTGTCACCACCCACCCCCCATCAGTTAACAAAAGGCTAGCATTGGGGGCCTTCAGGTGGTGTAGTCAACAATGCCCCTGCCCAGCATTAGCAAACACCAATGCCAGCCAAACAAAGGAGCAGAGTAGAGCAGGGTACAGGGGAGTTTGGGAGGGCTCATGCAGTGGGTGTGAGCTGTCAGGGTGACCCTAAGTCGGAGCATGCACAATCACAAGTTGGCCAACTTCCAGCTGGTAGGGGAGATCCTGAGTGTATTGTCTATGATACATGTCTAAACTACTCACCTGGTGGGGGAGATCCTGAGAGATGAATCTGAGGATTCCCTATCAAGGTGGGGCCACTATATACCTAGTTCTACACAATGCCAGTATGTACTCCTATTGTTGCCATGTCACTCAGGGTCACACAATAGGTTAGTTGATACAATAGGTATGTTTGCATAGTGATCATACATGATTTTGACAAGTGTGGCACATATCAGATGATGTCTTGGTTTTCAATGTGTGATCTTCAATACAAGGTGTAGGCTTTGTCTGGCAGCTCTGATTTGCAATCTGTGACTTCAATTTGTGATCATTGGCATAGGGCTTGTGATTGGTGGCTTGTACAATGATTTACAATCACAATCTCATCTTGTGATTATGATCTCTGATCTGTGATTACAGTGTCAAAGTGTGATGTCAAAAATGGGCATTCCCCTTACATGGGCCCTCATATGTTCTGTAATTACCTTAGGAGTCCTCATAAACTGTGTGCGGACTGTGTGCAGATTTTTGCAGTCCATGTTACAGCTGTTAGGCCTTATCCTCTAGATCAAGATCAATTGCTGTTTTGATGAGACCATTGACGGTATAGTCTGACGTCTCCTGATATAAAGGAAGAGTCTGTCCTTTGGTTCTAAGATGCACTACCCCCTTTCGAGGTGGGTAGGATCAAGCTGAGCATCGAGATTGTAGAGAATATGGTATATTCAGCTAGGTCAAGCTGAGGACTATCTACTACATTATGGGGTATATATACAAGGCTTGAAGAAGCATTATGAGTAATGCTTCGAAGAGGGATAAGCGCTATTGATAAGTATAAATATGGCGCTGAGTAACAATGTGAAATATGGATGTAATAATAGAGTTGATGGGAACAAAATGAGGGATAAGGAGATATGGGAAGAAGAGATAGTCCGAAGATTGGACTATGCGAGATACAATGATAAGTAAAGATAGAAAGATAAGGAAAAGGTATAGTCCAAAGGGAGAAACTGTAACAGTCCACATGGACATGTGGCCTAGTGTAAAGTACAGCTTCAATAGCATGGAGTTTGGCATCATCAGAAGTAGAGAGGCCAGCTGCTTGCCAGTCCTTGTATAATTTCCCAGAGTACCATAAATGGAAAGTTACTACAGATTGTAAAGGGGGAAGGAGGTGGATGTTATGGCTGTTGGGCCTTATCCTCTAGATCAAGATTGAAGATTGGTTTGATAAGATTGTCGACGGTGAAGTCTGACATCTATAGACTTCCTGATATAAAGGACAAGTCTGTCTCCTGGTTCTAAGATGCACTACCCCCTTCTTAAGGCAAGTAGGATCAAGCTGCACATCAAGATGTGGAGACTATGGTATATTCAGCTAAGTCAAGCTGAGGACTATCTACTACATTGTAGAGTATATATATAAGTCTGAGAGAAGCATGATGAGTAATGCTTCAACAAGGGATAAGCGCCATTGGTGGTTATAAATATGGCACTGAGTAACAATGGGAAAGATGAATGTAACATAGAAATGGTGGGAGTGAAAAAGAAGATAAGGGGATAAAGGAAGAACAGATAGTCTGAAGGTTAGATCATACAAGATAAGATGATGATAAGTCAAGGAAAAAGGATAAGTAAGAGAACATAGTCCGAAAGGAGAAATTGTAACAGTGGACACATCAGTGACAATACAGAGGTGTGCAGGATGGTGGGATGTGTCATCAATAAGCCCCAGAAGGATGTTGGTGCAGGCCATCAATATGATGGGAAACTGTCTATGCACAGAATTTATGACTTTCATGCTAATAGAGCACATTGTAATGACACATGCCTAGGGTAATGAAGGATTAGGAAAGAGAACCTGTTCCAATAATTGTAGTGAGACCACTTAGTTGCCTCAAGGCAGAAGGGAACCAGATCATAAGTACAATCATCATTACATGTCAATTGGATGTAATAGCAGTGAGAGGGTGTAAGGGGAGTGTTGTACTAGCCTAGTCAAAACTCTCCTTAGAAAGTAAAATGTATCTAGAGACTTGTCTTTAGGATAGTGTTGATGCCCAGTCTGAACCTGAGACCAACTATTGTCATTGTTATTGTTAAGGGCTGAGTTGAGGATACTCTTGTATTGCAAGACCCCCCCCTTTTTTAGAAATATATCCAGAGTTCAAGGCTCTGGGATAGTGTTGTCACTTTGTTTGGAACCCAAGGTCAATTATTGCCTTAGTCTGAGAAATTGAGTCAAGGACTTATGTCACAAGACCCTTTTAAAAGAATCAATACAAGTCTTTGACTTCATTATACCTGTCTCTACAAGTACATATCTTGTCTTGACACAAATAAAACATCTTACCCATAAAACCAGTCTGATAAAACCCCTGGTAGGGTTGATTAATGAAGTTAAGCAGGAAAATGACTGAGGGAGGTACCAGTGATCACACACTTTTATCTGCTTTTTGCTCGTGATAGTGGAGTTTGAAGTCAAGTAATTACTGATATTACTAAAATAGACTACAAATCTAATTGGGGTTGGGCCAGTTATATAAAGATTGGGTTTAAAACCCAGCTCAAAGCTCCTCCAAAAAAAAATTTAATTGCTAATTTCCATGAGGCCCTACACCATCCAAAATGGGATAGGGACTTTCCATATATACTGTCCTTTACTTTCCACTTTCTCAATATTTTTAATAGGTAACAATACATTCCCAAAGCATAAAATTCCGGTGGGTCACAAGATCTTTCTAAATTTGGTAGTTATTGACTTCTATTTGTCACATGGTATATGTAATCATTGCCCACCCCCACTACATGGTACCTTGTCACCTTTCGTCACGCCAATAATCACGTGAAGTCATGGGAATGGATGCGTTCTATCTTGTTACAACGACATTCATTCGTATCCACAAACGATGGGAGCCAACTATATATTTTCTATACAGCCAACATTCACTCAAGGGCTCGTTCTCGGACAACTTTCTGTGCTTGTCCTTCTCGTACTCATTCTGAAATATCTGTTTCTTGACTCCACTCAGAACCCATTCGAAACATCTTCTTACCAACCTCGACTAGATAGAAACATACCTCAAAAAAGCTCCTCACAAACAAATGATGATGTCAACCAACTTGACAAGTCTACCGAGACAGCGGAATGGTTTAATTCGCTTGTGCACCAGGTAAATTCCACTCTTACCGTATCAACCCCATCTTTAATCATTGGGCCCACAGGTAGTTGATATATACCGCTCTAAACTTCGAGATGATTTACCAGGGATAGCTGGAGATGAAATTGCGCGTAAACGAGTGGAAGATTATGCAAATAAAATACGTCCACCCGGATTTATTGTACGTGTTACAACTGGGCACAGAGCATTTATCTATGACCTCTACACCAGGACTACATCAAAATTCACTCTGTTGACCTTGGAATAAAAGCACCGCGGTTGTCCAATGCTCACCTTGGCCAGCAAGACAAATTACTCAGCGTGAGTTCCTTACAGAATATCACGAACATGCCAGGTATTTATGAACTCAGGAGATCGAGTTTGATGTTGAATACACCGATACTCTGTCGCTTTCTCTGTCTACATCGTACCTCTTCAACTATCCTATTTCGTCATTTGCACGTCTTCCAGTGTCTCTGACAATCTCCCTTTCTAAATTCCAGTCATCGGTGATACCTCGCGGTTTTCTTCGTTATGACAACATGCCTTACTAATAATTTTACTCAGATACTCGTTACGCCTCCGCGAACTGCTTCTGTTCCTCCCACATTCACTATAAGTATACCACCGGCATTTACTCTCGATCTTTCTACCACTTCTCTTATGGGAAGTCGTGCAAAACTAGCCAATGTCCCAAAGTTACACGAACTCATTCAGCATCATGTTCGGCGGATTCTTGCATCCCGTGGAACCTGGAAGGTTGTTTTGCCAGGGTTGAGTAATATAAAGATATTGCAAGATGAGCTGAGGAAAGAGATAAAAGAAAAATCTTCATAGATGATGATAATTATACATATCTGCTATAGCGCACTAACTCTTGGTTGATTTTTGAGATTTACTCTATATATGTATATAAAGTATTTACGCTATCATAATTTTATATAATTGTTGCCACTGTACATCCGAGAAAAGGAAAAAGTTTGCTAAACAACCTGGCTACATTCCAAGTTCATCCAGCCATTTCTCAATTTCGACAGCAAGACATTGTCCATCAATTCTGGATACATAGATTTTATCAACTGCTGAGTGCTTAGCCAATCTATTGTGTTGAGATAATTTTTCCACTTCTTTAAGGGTTGCCATGATTGCGATCGGGAACCGAGGCTCAAAGTCGAACTCCTTTAAATGGGTAGGTAAGACGACGTTTTCAACAGAGGCATTTGACGCTGGTGGTGAAATCATAAAGAGACCGGAAGCAGGGTGAGACGATATATAGCTTTGTGCAATTAAGCAAGCCGAATATCTTGCGATGAGTACAGGGGGGAACGCGATTTCGGCCGAGCGAATTGCATCCTTAAGTTCTGTCTTGGGGTTTCAACGACTGAGATTAGGCTTGAGAGGTAAACAAACGGACCAGATTCGAAGTACTGCATCGTTTTAGGAGAATCAGTTAAAATTTCCCCCTTGGGAAGATAAATGCCTATGTCAAGACATGTATATCCTTTCTGAGTCAATGCAGAAGAGACGGCAGACATACTGTCAATTAATGAAGCCGTTAGTTAATCACGAAGTGAATGAAAACATACTCGTGGTGGGAACTAACATCCCAGGTTGGGGCCGACACAAAAACTAGAGGTGTAGGTGCTTGGCCAGTGGACGGTGGAGGTGTTCGCAGAATTGAAGAGTAGTATCGCGTGTTTCTTTTACATGGTTTAAGAGAGAGAAGGGTATGATATACACACCACGTCGCCCGCATTTTTTTCTGAAGAGTTGGTGTATTGTATATTAAGTGGAATGATATATCAGGAAGTCTTTACCGAGCCCGGGTAGAATCCAGACTTACAAACTTATCCTTATTTATTAATAGGATTTAATTCAATATTGCTAATAGTAATACACATTCGATAAACAATTTATCCTGTTAAAAAGTTAGGGCCCTAATCTAGGGACAACGGTGATCTCGCAGTCTCTTGCCCTCCTCCACCGTAGTAAATCAAGCATGGCGGCTACAGCTGTTTCCAACATCGTTTTTGACGACATATTTACTATCAATGCTGTCGACAAGGAGGGGAAAAAATTTGACCGAGGTTCGGTAATGGCTTTTCACAACAGGACCATCTCAACTTCACACTTGTAGTATCTCGCCTCTATGCCCATTCAAAGAACTATGATATGGATCTAACCCTAGACTACAACATTGAGTTGTTCCCCCTACAACAAGAACAAAGTTTTGCGCTAGCTTTGGCATCCTCACTGGCTCGCAGCGGAAGTTCTGCTGAAGCCGGAGGCGTGGATGGTATGGGGGAAGATACTGAGGACAAAGAGAGAGATGTTTGGAGGCCGGACGGCAAAGGGCGCAGGGGGCTCGAGGACGATTACGATTATGTGATGTACGGAAAGGTGAGGGCTATTACTTCGCGTGTCTCTTGCTACTACTCAGCAATACATGTACCAAGGTGTATAAATTTGATGGTGGAACGACAGAGATTGTGTAAGAACAAAATTCACTGGCTATACTTTGTTACCTTATCCTCCCACTTAGGACAGCATATGCATCATTTGGCGGTCTTCTCATGTCGTTAACGGGCTCTTTCCGCCATATGACAAGTATCGTACTTGGAGACCCCGTCTACCTCTTGATACGGAAATAGTATATACACCAATAAGAAAAAGAACTTAATTCCATCAAATCGAATTTAAAACCTGATTAAATTCATCGTACCCGCAAAAGTTTCTCTGATTACTTATGTATTATGATATAACTCCAGCACGCCATGGTTCGTTATTATTCCATCGTAACATGGCAAAGCGAATATTTACATAGTCCCCAAACATGTTTCCCGTGGGATGATGGGTCTGTTCTGCCCCGCACCGAATACCCTAAAGCGTTGCCAACAAAGGTCAATTTCTTTCCCACTCATTCCTTTTTGGTGATTGTTTAACACATAAGTAAATGACCCTCTTTCTGTCACATGACCTTTTCCTGAGTGCTGGTCAGAGGAAAACAACCGGCATATAAAATTTAAAGGGAATTCTGCAAAAACTTTTACATAAAACATTCCATCATGATTCAAACGTCGCCCAGTACTTGCGTTGTTTCCTGGCCTGGTGCACCCTTGACAAATACTCTGGTCATAAACTCCTTGAAAAGACTTCGAATACCTGTAACGATCACGCCTTCAGCTCAGAGTCATCAGATTGTAGATCATCAACATATAACGATTCAGTGGTCGACTTACGATCAACTAGACCACGAGTTAACTTATCTACATCGGCAAAAGGTTCTATCATCCAGCTACACTTATCGAAAGGCCCTTATCCGGAAACATTTCCTTTCACGCTGTATCCTTTCATATGTAACAAAACATCCGACGTCCCCCTTAAAGGTGTCCAGCCCAAAAACCTTCGAGGTCGAAATTGTCTTTGCGGATGATTTGGACGAAATGTGGAGTGATGAGCTCTGGGATCTTGGTGAAGAGCTTGACCTCACAGGAGCGTGGTGGATTTTAAAACCGTCAGTAATGCTTTTTATAGATTATCAGTAGGCAGGTTCAAATCCGCCGGAATCCCAGTGGAATGGCGGATCGGGGGATGGGGATCAGACTCTTCAATAGCAAGGTGTCATTACAGCGAATCTTTGAAGAATTTGAAGGCACTGATTCCGAGGATTCTGACAATTCCGATACCAATAGCAATAAAGGGACAGCCATTGTTACATCTCAGCTGCGCCATTTCGTTATTCAGGTAGAATTTTCGGATTTCGCTTATACTAAAATTTCCTACTGCGCTCGTTATTCAGGAATATATCAACAACCCATTGTTACTGGATCCTTCCAACATCATGACTGATGGCTTTCAGAAGAATAAGAATGAAGAGCTTAAGGGGCATAAAGTTCGCTTTTTCTGAATACTCATGAATAGTTATATTCTAAATGACCCATCCTTAGTTTCATATTCGAGCGTATTGCGTTTGTAAGGGTGCCCTCGAGGTATACCTGTACGACCGGGCATTAGCCCTATTTTCGTCAGTTCCATATATTAATCTGGCCAAAACACCTGTGAAAAGCGCAGATTTCCCGCCAATGGATCTTGCGCCTCATCTCACCAACACGTCCCTCCAAAGTGACAATGGTGGAATGAGTGTGTGGTTGTTGGAGGAATTGATTGGACGTCGCATCATGTCTGCTCATGCAGATAAATTGGAATTTAACCATGACGACATGATCAATCTCACCAATCAAATGGTCACCGTATTGGCCGAAACCTTCAAAGCAGCGTTGGAGAATCCTATCCACTTCCAGGTACGTATTATAGTACGAACCGAATGTAACACAATTGCTGACCTATTGACATTATAGCCACTCCCAAATGCCTTTGAATTATATGGTGTCGACTTTTTGGTCGCCCACGAGTCTTCACATATGATGGACAAGAATTTCTATCAAGTGAAGCTCTTAGAGATCAACGCAGAACCTGCTATCGAGCTAACGGGACCAAGGTTGACCTGGATTTTGGAAGAACTCTTTGAATCTATTGGAAAGGTTTGTGTGGAACCGTTCGTGTTGAAGCGAGACTCGGACGTCGATATCTGGAAGGTTGGAGACACGTACCACCATATGATCAAATGTTACGAGAAAGGGATCAGACAACTTTGACTCCTGATTAATTATTACTTATACGTATATATAAACCAGCGAAGGACTCTTGTAACTTCAACCGATTACATAATGTATCGAAGCCGTTACAAGATCAATAAAATATAATTACATACAATATATATTCGTTTCAAGTTCCCACATGAACAAATTTCTACTATGGACACCAAGAATTTACTAACAGAAGACACTAAGTCCTTGACGCCCGTTCGAAAACGCTCCAAATGGGATGAAGATGGAGATGAACTCGAGTTATCTATACAGGCCCCTCCACCCAAGCGGCGGGCAAAAGCGAGACCATCCAAGCCAGCGGTCGATCCCGAACCATTGCTCACAGCACTGCAAAATGCACGCCGCCCCAGCCACAGAGTCTTTGTTCCATTGAGATCTCGGCACCCCCCAATATTCCCATCCCGATCTGTATACTCCTACGAGAGATTGAACCAAATTGAAGAAGGATCCTATGGTGTTGTATACCGCGCCCGAGACAGACAGACCGGTGATATTGTGGCATTAAAGAAACTGAAATTGGAGGAAGAAAAAAACGGTTTCCCTATCACGGCTTTGCGGGAAGTACACGCTCTGATGTCATGTCGGCATGAAAACGTTGTGGGTGTTCGTGAAGTCGTTGTTGGTGATACATTGACGCAGTGCGTGCCAAATATTTTCAAACCACTCGCGCCTTATCAATCTCTTCATGGAATATATCAAGAGTTTTTGTCGTCATGGATTTTATCGAGCACGACCTCAAGTCTTTGCTCTCTGTAATGCCATCACCATTCTTGCAATCCGAAATTAAAACACTGATGCTTCAATTATTGTCCGCTGTCGGTCACTGCCATTCCCACTGGATATTACATCGAGACCTCAAAACGAGTAATTTACTAATGAACAATCGTGGTACGATTAAGGTGGCGGATTTTGGCCTCGCTCGACGATACGGAGACCCAGTAGGTGTAGGTGGGATGACACAACTTGTAGTTACTCTTTGGTATCGGTATGCAGTTCCTATTTATCTATTCAATTATACTTCCTGATATATATTCTAGAGCACCAGAGATTTTACTTGGCGCTACAAAATATTCTACTGCGGTGGACATGTGGTCCGTTGGGTGTATCTTTGCGGAACTACTTCTCAAAGAGCCCCTTTTCCAGGCTAAGGGAGAAGTTGAGCTTTTGAGTATGATTTTCAAATTGTTGGGACCTCCAACAAGTAGTTCATGGCCCGAGTATACTACCCTACCGGTTTCGAAGACGGTCACACTGCCCTCGCCACAGCCACATCAGTTCCGTCAGAAGTTCCAATATATGACTTCTGCAGGTATCGACCTGCTTTTGTCGCTGTTAACATATGATCCCGCACGAAGACTAACTGCAGAAGAGGCTTTGCAGCACCCGTATTTTAGGTTTGGAAATTTTGGCCTATTACTCGCAAAAATTGATCATAGTTGTGTTTCAGCGAATCACCCCTTCCTAAACACCCGGATCTGTTTGGCTCCTTTCCATCTGCTGCTGCTGGGGAAAAGTGCGTGACAATGCCTGCTTCCATAACTTGGTCTAATTATTTATTCAGAAAACGTAAATTGTTTGAAAGCCCCTCCGCTCCAGCTCGAGCACCGGACTACAAACTTTTGACGGATTTTGATTTATCGTGAAGTTGGTCGTTAAGATCCTACAATTTCAGAGATCCATACTATAAATACATATTGCGCGTAAGCGACCCTTTATTTCATCGATCGTCTTCTGTAAATTTCGAGAGTAGCTCTTGCCGCATTCTTTGAAATCTTGTTCGAGTACGGCCCATCTCTCCACATTTATCATAATACTCCTGGACCTCTTCCACAGTAAATCTATATTCTCTGGCAATATCTCGGATACCTTGGTCGAGGACGTGTATATTAGATACGGACGCATACGTTAGAGACGTTAACTCTGTCGTATTTGACGTAGATCCATCTTGCAGACCCGGCAACGTTTCCCTGTATCTCGGAGACTAAAAGTCAGTCTTTAAACTATATTCCTTGACTTTCCGAAATTACCCTTGTCTCATCCTCTTCTTCGCGCTCTCTCCATCACACTCTTCGCTCGGTTTTCGTTTGCTCCAGGCTGGGGGTTGTGAATTACCAACTTTTACAGCCCATTCACTTCCCTCATCCAGTTCTTCTTCTGCGGGGCTGTTCCTTAACATCGGGTGGCTAAGGACAGAACTAGATTGAGCCAGCGCGCTGCTATGTAGGTTTGTGATCGATTGGAAATTGATCGGTACTACGCCTTGTAAAACTGCCATTGACATTGGTGGGTGTTCGACGAGTCCTTCAATGGTCGTGTATTCTTTAGTAGCAGGAGTTAACGCAAGCTCGACGTTCTTGATTCTTTTCTTCCGAACACGTTTCGGCTTTTCTTCTGGTTGTCTTACATATCCGTATTGGCCCTTTTCACCCTGCAGAGGTTTCTTCTGTTCAACAATAGTGGCGATCAACGTATCAAGCCGGGTAGCATTTTTTTTGTATCTTTCCCTCCAGGATTGCCAAGTATGGCGAGAAACCCACGCATACTCCGGATCAGAACTCTATGTCAAGTAGATGGGTTTATGCCACATTGAAGGGGTGTACACATACCAATTCGCAGAGTTGCTGGTACAGCCTATTTCCGGTCCGACCTCCTGTTTCCTTATAAGGAATTTTTGCGGCTATCCATTTACACAAGTGCTCTTCGTCTTCGTCGCTAAATTGAGTTCTCCTTTAAAGTGTTGTTCAATCACAAAAGGAATGAGATGGAATATTATAATCCCTTACTCTTCGCCTGCCCGCCGTCCGCCGGGGTTTTTGTAGACAAGAGGTGTATACACGACTGAGCCTTTCTCGACACACTTCTTTACCCACAGATACGACTCGATGTATTTGTTTGTCTCTGCCTGGTATGTTTTTACGAGGTGTCCAAAGATCTCAGTATTTGGGTCTGCTAAAATAACGCGCGCTGACTGAGCTGATGCATGTGGATCGCCGCCAGAGTGCTAGAGCTATCAGTATACTGACGCGCAAGTTGATTAAGTTTAGGCTTACCATAATACGTTGACTAAGAGCGCTCCTCGCATTGACATTGGCAATGCTTGGGTGTATATGCATACCAATTGGAGCCCCATCCTCGATGAAAATTTGCTTTAAAAGCATGCCTGCGATCTTGCAAGCCTCAACATAAGTATAAGGGACAAAATGTCGGTCTGGTCTATCGGTGCTGGTCCAACAAAGGCGGAGTCGTTCCTCCTCCGCGGTACCAGGTTGGACAAGAATGTATCCTTGTCGTGGAACTTTAGCCTCGACGCGACCACCAAGAGACTTATAAGTATACATTTAACCGTGACAGTTTGTTGTAGACGAGTACCACTCACTGTAATTGTTTCACATAATTCAGCTTGAATCTCTTGAGGTAGGTCTTTTTGAATGAAGAATTTAATGGCTAGCCCATTTATATCTTGAAATATCGGCTATACGCACTTCAAGTTAGCAGGACGGAGGTGCACACCGTTGGAGGGGCGAGTTTACCATAGTCCAGACGACCAAAAGCAGCCGCGCAACGAACCCCGAGTTTAAGGTTGAGGGTAGAAGTTAGGGTCACACAAGGAATGGACCTAGGGTTATGGTTCAAAAGCACGTGCCTTCTTGATCATGATGGTGCTTATATATGCAAAAAAAAAAAAAAGAATAGATAATCAAGCAGAACGTACAGGATATAAACGAAGCAAAGGGCGTAATTCGTGAAGATACGGAACATCACGCATGGATAGAGTTGTTATTTTCTGAATTTAAGTTTCTCCGATTAATAAATAGAGAGACGTAAATCCTTTGGATTGTGATATCACTATAGATTGTAGAAGATAAATTTCTAACCATTATTCTAAAACTTTCCCGGGGTTCATGATATTATGAGGGTCAAACAGCATCTTGATTTTCTTCATCAGCGCAATGCTCACATCACTTTTTGAATAATGAAGGGCATGCGTTTTCATGGCACCAATACCATGTTCGGCGGATATTGATCCTCGATACGATGCTGAAGAAAAAAAATTCAAAACAAGAGAGGAAAATGGCGTTCAAAATACTAACCGACAATTTCAAAGATAAATGGCTCTAAAGCAGTTTGAATTTCGGGTGTATAAGAATCAGCGACAATATTCAAATGCAAATTCCCTTTACAACATAAGTTGTTGATAATGTGTTTAAGCTAAGTAGACTTACCATCTCCAACATGACCATATCCCAGGACATGTTTGACAGCCCCATCACCGAGCAAGCCTTTAGAACGAAGATGCTCTCGGGTGGCATCTACGACAGTTTTAAAGGAGGAAAGGGGAACAGAGATATCATATTTATATGGTTTTCCCTCCTTTGATACTGCTTCCGTAACGCCTTCACGAAGGGCCCACAGTGATGAAAATTGTGCAGGTGACTGTGAAAGCACCCCAGTGTTGATAAGTGGTGTATCAACTTCAAGCAAGCTTTCCAAGAGATTGTTGAGCTTCTGTGCTGTATATATTAGTGTTACTCGCAACGCAATGTAAGCTAGTAAAACACACCTCTTCATCATGCTCCCTCTTTCCCCCACTAGTTTCAACCAAAACAAAACATTCGGCACCAGCAACTTCGTCTTCACTTAACGCCCTGCCCTGGCCGTGCTTCACAGCCAAGTCGTATGATGTCCGATCAATAAATTCAAAGGCAGATAGAATCTCTGACAGTTGGCGTTTAACGATTTTATAAAGTGGGAGGACGTTATCAAAAGATGGAAGGGCGAGGATCACATTGTTCGACGCTTGTGGTGCTGGTGGGGTTAAAATGGAAACGCCGGTTATTACACCGAGCGTCCCTTCAGCTCCAATGAAGAGCTGTTTCAAGTCATATCCTAAGGGTATAGTTCATGTTAATGATATTTTGAAAACAGAGTGTATTGTACTGGCCCGTATTGTCTTTGCGCAGAGTTGTTAGTTGGTCAAGGACAGTACCATCTGGGAGAACGACTTCAAGCCCTAGAACAGTTCCATGTAGTGAACCATATCGCAGGAGCCGTAAGCCTCCGGCGTTTGTAGCAACATTTCCGCCTATTTGGCAACTGATAGAAAGATAGGCTCGGAGTAGATCAAACGGAGGCGGAAACGCTCCTACCTTCCCTTAGCACCCAGATCGATGGGCATGATATGATTATGAGGAGCAATATAGTCTGTGAGAGACTGTAGGATACACCCTGCATCCGCCACTAGTATGCCTGTGAGTATAAGGGAGGGATAACGTTAGGCAGAAATAGAAGTTGAGCAATTATAACAACCAGAGATAGGGTCAAAAGACCGAACGCTGTTCAAATTTGAAAGCGAGACAATGACTTCATCCCGGATAGGGACACTCCCTCCAACTAACCCCGTGTTTCCGCCTTGTGGAACAACACCGATACGCTTTTCGTTGCACCATTTCATAATCTGGCTCACTTGCTGTGTGGTTTTGGGTTTGAGGACCGTCGTAGATCCGCCTCGATATTTTCCCATCCAGTCATTGTTGTATTGGTCAAGTTCTGAGGAAGCGACAGAAAATGGCGAAAGTGTGGAAAGGATGGACGAGGGTGCCTGAAGTATTTTTGCAAAGTGAGCAATATCATGTTCGGTGACAGAATTTAAGCGGGACAACGAATGATTTGCTCGATGAATATGGAGGGGAAGAGTGAAAACAGCTGAACGCGTAAACGGGAGCATATTGCAAGAAGATAGTTTGCAGACTATGCAATTGCAAGTACTAGGATCAGTAGTAGTAGTAGTAGAACATACAATATATAATAATAATATAATAAATAGCATTG
This sequence comes from Collybia nuda, assembly GCA_015584075.1. Lineage (NCBI taxonomy): Eukaryota > Fungi > Basidiomycota > Agaricomycetes > Agaricales > Clitocybaceae > Collybia > Collybia nuda. Next base: position 64,736 of record MU150347.1, read on the forward strand.
GACAATTACTACTCCGGTCTTTGTCGGTCCAGGGGTGGCGTGGGATTTAGCGTATTTGGTCCAACAATTCCGGCCATTTCACCCCTCCTCCTCGAGTATTGCCGTCTATTTTCCTATTATCGCTGTCTTCCTTGCAAATGTGCTCTTGAGAAGACTCGGATAGCTTCCAGCTGTCTTGACTGCTGTACTGTTATATCTTTCCCTGTTTCCTTTTGACCATCATCCAAGCGACTGGTTGGTCCCGCCAGTCATGAATCAACCCCCAGACATCGATGATCGTTTAAATACTGCCCACGACCATATCGAGGATCACCCACATACCGAAACCCCTAGAGAAACAGAAGAGGTGGAAGTCCCTAATGGACTTGACCTAGGGGGCGCTGTACAAGGTGTCAAAATATCTTCTACAGAGGAGCATAAGGAGGATAACAATAGTCCTCTGCCCGAATCAATTAGAGGCGATTCAAATCCGACTATTCCTGGACAAACCTCGGATGGAATCAGTGTTCATAGTCTTCCTGTGGTGCATGTCACAGAGCCCGACGTATCGTTACCCCCTAGGCCGTCGACCGGACGAACTGGGGATTCGCCAACAATAGTTACCCCCCCACATCCCAGTAATCCGCTTCAGGAAGATGGGTCACTGTCTCAACAACAGCGTAGGGCGCGTCACAGATCGACGGCCGAAGTGAGTGAATTCACCTTTTATCCAATGAGTGATGCTAATACTGTTAATCTCAGGCTCGTTCTTCAAACAGACTTTCTGGCTTTTTCACGAATCTGATCCACCGACGGGACCATCCCATGGCGCCACCCTCGCGGAATACAACAATTCATGAGGACCCATTAGGCACGAACCCTGGACAAACAACCGACCCACTATCCCGGTCATCATCACCGACTCTTGGTCGATCTATTACTCCTCCCCCTCAATTGCCCCCCCCCACTCTTCAAGAGCTTGGCTTGTCGCTGTCTGTTCTTACATCCGACCTTTCCCCGTCTCACTTCAGCACTCCCCCCTCCAGTGGTGCGTTTTTAGCACCACATTATCTTTTGCTTTGTCATGCACAGGGTTTGGATGTCCTTCCCCTTCTGTCTCCTCCATCCCCTCAGCCATATGCTCTCGTTCGGCGTGTTAGTTTCAAGAGTGTTGTTGTTATGGAGCAGCGTGGAGTCCTCGTTGCTATCGCTGGACGACGAGATGGGGTTCGAGTTTATGCGTTGGAAGAAGTCAAGAAAGCGATAGAATGGCGGATCGATGTTGAGGTCAGGCGCGAACGTGATCGACTTAGGAGAGAGACAGTCAAGAAAGTTTTATTAAATGGTCAGGATCATACAAATGACTCTCGTGATTTAACAGAGAAAATGCGGAAAACAAGCTTGTCGACTCCACCCCCTGGTGCGTCCACCCTCCGCCACAGCACACTGCGTAAAGGGTCATCTGGCCCAACATCTGCTACATCACAACCGTTACCTTCGCCCCCACTTATACCTCGTTCGCCCACCCCTCGAGTAACCATTAAACCTAAGTCACCTCAGGTACAGATACCACGACAAACACCCGAGCCCTCTGGACCCCCTCCACCGTATAGTCCATCAGAGGTTACCCATCCACCACATCTTCGAAGGGAGAATTCCGTTCTATCTTTCAACACTCGCTCTCGGAGTGGTTCTATCAGTAATGTTTTAGTCGCATCTCACACCCCTGCGGGTGTCCGTCCTGATACGAAAATCGAATGGGTTGAATCAAGTGACGATGAAGCAATCGATATAGTCGCTGCAGGGTCGAGCGGCAGCCAAGCTTTAGATGAGCGAACGAGCGCCCAAGCCCGCCCAAGTGCAACGCCACTTTCCCCAACAACACCCATAGCGACACCTATCATACCCTCAAGAAATCCAGTGAGCTCCATGCGTAGGAACCGACCTTCAAACCTCGATTTAACGCTTTCGCGCATGAGTACCTCTATACCACCGCCTGAACCCTCACCTGCCCCAACATTGTTGACCCTCCGTCAGGCACTCTCCCACTCTCCACCCACTCTTCGAGAAATACAAACTGCAGACCCTGATGACCCCGACACCCCTTTCGTTGCAGCTGAAGAAGATGATGTCGATGGGCGGATTAGCTTGGCACAAGCCTTATTGGAATCGCGGATCCCTGACCTCCCACCCCTTGGTACGAGACGTCCTCAGCAACCCATTCTGATCACGTCATCTCATCCGATCGCTACGGGGGAGGACGAGCCATCCAGTCCACGCACGTCGGATACTCACACATCTAATCGAGCAGGTGACACTGATATACCTGAACGGAGACGCCGACGCTGGTCTGTCATGCTTGGTAGTCCGACATCGAGCAATAATGAGATGATTCCATCTCAGCCTTCATCAATAACACCATCAGGAGGAGAACGGCCTTCAGTTCGCTTCACTCGCTCTCACTCCTTCCGCTCAAGTAACTCTCCGGTATCAACTATGCGTGCTACATCTTTGAATAACGACACATCATCTACGACACCTTCTATAGCGGATGCTCCTGAATTACCTGAAACAGCACCATCTATGGCATCTTCCCAATCTTCTCGTTCTTCCCGTTTTTTCCCTCGCATTCTCGCAAACGCTTTCAACAATAGAAAATCTGATGACAGGCCTCACCTACCTACCCCGAAAACCACAGACGAAGGCTCGAAGAAAGTGGTGGGGACTCCACTGACATCACACGCTCCGCCACCCAAATTAGAATATGTAAAACTGCCGGGAACAAAAGGTGCCTTAATGGTCAAAGCTGTAGAAACAGCCAAGAAAAGGTGAGCCCAATTGTTTTACCCACTCAACGTATTACATATAAATGCAACAGCTTTCTTGCTATTCTTTGTGGTGAAAATGGTGAAAAGGTTGAACTGTTTGCGGGAACATATAGGACTGCTTTGGGCCTTTCTCGAACTTTCATCCTTCCTGACTCCCCGCGGTCTTTAGAGCTTCAATTGCAAGGGGACGATCTTGTAGAGGTTTTTCTTGTCTTTTCACAGAATGTATTTGGCCTCGAACCTGCCACTGTACGTGTGCGAGAGGTTAGAATTGGGCGTGCGGAACGTAGGGCGGCGAGACGGAGGGCTCGGGAGGTTCGAACGGGCGAGGGTCCGAACAATGATTCAGAAGTCGCTTTGGTAGATGAAGACACAAATGTTAACGTCAGCATTGGGGTTTCGGTTGCAGTGGACTCCACCGTAGTAACCACCGTGGGCACGACTGACCGCTCCCATACCCCTCCACTCATCCCACATGAACACCCTGATGCTCAACCTGAAACTACAATGCCTAATGAAGGAACAACAACATCCACCATCACACAATCTGAAGAGCTTGTTACGATAGCAACAGCAAATATGGGTTCTTATACAACATTTCAACAACTTAACTTCTCACCCCGGTTCCCCCTAGCATCGATTGCAGATGAATATATCATACCTCCCACATATCCTGACTTTTTAGAATATAGGGCGGAATACGAACCCGAAGATGGAAACAATATGGATCTCACACGGATTCAATTTTCCCCACCGGGCCTTCCCATACCAGTGCCAACGGCGCCCTCCAAGTGGTATTATCGCGATCCTAAAAACATGGTTCATGGTAAATTCCGTTGGTTTATTAAAGTGATGTCATAATTAATGTGGCCTGTAGGACCATGGAAGGCATCCTTGATGCAGGCTTGGTACAAGGATGGCCTACTACCTACAGATCTTCCCGTAAGACGGGAAGAAGATACTGCATACACATTACTCAGGGATGTGCGATTGCAAAGTGTCGACCCCAACCTCCCTTTCTTATCCCCTTCTCCGGCATCGAATACTTCATTTGTGACATCTGAGGTGTCTGAAAAACCCCTCCTAGCCCCGATCTCTCTCCTTTCTCAACCGCGCCACTTCGGCCCCCCGGCCCTTTTTTTCTCCTCCCGTGGAGGGCATAGTACTGCAATTGTAGATGCCCGAGGACGCTCTGTACTGAAAGGACGATTCATTTGGAGCACCGACGAAGTAGATGAAGAATCGAAACCCTTGCCTCTCGGCAGAATGGGCGATATCAAACGACTGGAAGCCTTCGATGTAGATGATCGTGCTGTTCTTGTTGCCATGCGACAAGGGGGACTAGAGGCAGTAGATTTAAGCGATGCTCTGCTCAGGCCGGCTGACGAATCGAGGACCGTTTTACCGCAGTTTTCTCCTCCCCCTTCGAATATAAATCGAAGGGCTCCTTTTGTGTGGAAGATTGGGACTCCTGTTTCTACAACTGCGACATCGGCCACTGTCCTTTCATCAAGGTCTAAAAGCAGTTACGGTCATCACCTCACTAGCAGAAAACAGAGCACTGGATCTGCAAGATCTCCTGCGGGCAGGACGGAGTTTTCTCAGGGAGAGGTTGAACTAGAAGTTCATGATGAGGTGCTATTCCTTGGGCGAAAAGAGAATGAAGTCTACTTCTGTGAGCGCAACGCCGGATCCTTTCGTATACTACGACTTTGTCCCAATACGCTATTATGATCTTGATGATATTTTAAGTATAAATGACCACATTCTTTACTAGCTATACATACATTACTACCACACTTAACCATAGTCCTGTAGATGCCTGTTGGCGCGGTGACGGCCTTAGGTTTGAGTGTTTTTTCTCTACGATCATGGTGTTTCATCAAAGCTGTCCTATATTTTAGAAGCTCATCAAAGTGTCAAAGTTTTAAGAGTGCCATTAATATACTATTTCGGTGTTGCTCAAACAAGAATAATGGATAATAAGATGAGACCAGCACCCAATATCCAGGTTCAGGTGTTAAGTTTTTAACTTGTCCGGGTGGTCTGGTAGTAAAAATTTCCTAACTGAACCTACCATACTGAACTCTGCCGAATTCCATTTGATAATGAGCCCTAAAGCTTTCCAACTATTTTTCGTAATTCCGTTTTCAAAATTTTTCCAGTGGATGTTTTCTGGCCGTACAAAGAAATCCCACCTCAGCTTTCCGGGCAAAGGAACAGTCTTATTTGACTCACTGGTAACTCTGGAACAACATCAACCCATTCAGGGCAAGCAAAACCAGGTAACCTCGATTTGGCATGTGCTTTGAGGTCGTCACTGAATTCGCGATGACGGCCTGACCACACATGTGCATATCGAGGGTGCAGAGTAACAAATGCCATAGGACGTTCTCCCCATTTTGGATGCTTTCGAGCAACAACACTCACTTCGAGAATGTGTGGATGCGTAGCAAGTTCTGAAATATACATTAGTTATTAAGATAATGATTATAGAAGGATCATACCTTGTTCGATGGCTAAGCTTGAAGCATTCTATTTCCGAACTCTAATCAGCATCCAAGGATAAGGAGAACAGCAACCATGAAAACCTCTCCACCAGATATAATGATATCTTTGCTTCTGTCCATTATGGCGATAGAGCCATCGGGGTGCATAACGGCCAAGTCACCCGATCTGAATACACCACCAGTGAATGCTTTCTCGGTGGCTGCAGGATCACGAAAATACTATACTTGGCTATAAACACGTGTCGATGCATAGGAGTAATAGGTACACTACGAACCTCTTTCATGACAATATTCCCTCTAGTAACAATTTCGCCAAGTGTTTTACCATCCCGAGGAACATCTGTCAGTTTTACACCCTCGGCACCTTCACCCGACTGCTGTACGACGCGTACTTCTTGCGCCGTTGCGAAGGCATGACCCTGTCTCGCAAGGTACTTCGCACGTTGTTCTAGAGTGAGAGATGCCCAAAAGGGCTGTTCATAGTTCCGAGTGAACGGGCCGAGGGTCTGGAGTGATAGTGGATGTTGACCGGTGTTTTTCTAAAAAATCATTTTGTAACACACCTCACTGGATTGTGCGAAAAAATCAGGTCATAATCCAAATGAAGGATTGCAACACATACGTTAAACCATAAACATGAATAGGCTTTATCCCCTTGGTCTCAAGCCCGGCGATTAAATGAGGAGTAGGAGCAGCGCCAGCTAACTGTTCTATCAGCCATTATTCATCAATAAATTGAGACCTTTAACCTATTATAGCAGTGACAGGTCGTGGAGGTTTTCTGGCCATAGGATCATTGACTATTCCGATCTATATAAGACATGTCTATGTCACCCGAACTGACTTCGGTCCGTGAAATGGTCATACCTGAACAGTTGGCGCTCCACAATAATGCGTTACTCCGGAATTTAAGAGATGATTCCAAATTCGAGGAAAGTCCACGGTTCTCATTGTAACCTATTTTCAACTCTCCAGACCGGAACTAATCATTAAGAAAATACTGGGTACCTGAGTTGCGAAAGCAAATACGTTTGCCCACGGATAGGTCCAGCCTGCCGCATGAAACATGGGCAAGATCCTGGGGTGCGTGATAAGGCAACTTTTTAAGGCTTGATTTAGAATCTACCAGAGATATGTGGAGTCACGGTTCATTCTTCGAAGGCTATAAGGAATTGATAGAGTGTGCATTTAATGTTTTACTCACTGTCCTTCAAATGCGTTCCCGATAGCAGCCAGGTATGAGCCTACCAAATCAATTGAGCACATGAAAAACAACAGTGATAAAAACAACCTCTAAGCGTTGTGATAACTCCTTTCGGCTAACATATTGTTAGTGTACTCGCCATTAAGATAGACCTTAGAGCATACCCTCCCCGTAGTTCCAGATCTGGATAATATGTGAAACAAAGCAAAGATCATAAATAGATTACATACGTATAACACAGGACACAAGATGAGTTTTCATCAGACTCGAGAACCAATCCTTGCCATCCATTCTCCTGGCTAAAAATTCGACCGTTTGACAAAAACGACTCGTAAGGATCACCGGCCCGCCCGGTATCGTTACAAATGATGAAAGGTATGTTAGTGCCTTCTATAAGATGCATATATTCGTGATCTATGAAGACCAGCAGGGAACCGCTATGTTCCAAGATGTATGCCACCTCCTGGGGTTTGAGGCGAGTGTTGATTGGAGTTAGGATAGCCCTCGCAGCCAGAACAGCAAAGTGAGCATCTAAAGAGCAGGCTTCAGCAACAATTTCATTACTACCCTGTAAAAAGCAACAACCTGCAATGAGAGGCCTATAGTGGTATAAGTTCCCGTAAGCTAGTGTGTAACTTGAACAGCTCACGAATTTGGGGCAATAACAGCAACACGATCTCCAGGACATATGCCATTCTGTATGAGTCCGTATGCAAAATTTTGCACCCTCTGTGCCCTACATTGCCCAGAGTCAGATTTAATGCTTAGGGATGTTCGGGATAGTACGAACCATACAGCGAATGAATAGAAAGCTGGATAAACTACATCCGGGTGAGCTAGAGCAAGTTTATCCGGATACACTTGTGCAGCGCGTAAAAGGAAATCCAAGGGGTTCTAAAGTGGTATGAAGATGTGGCTACATAAACGCTTCTTTTACTAACCAGGGGGTGATGATTGACTGGAGACAGGCCTTTCCTTTCCCCTAATCTCAGAACTGTGCCTTGTGGGGGGATACTTGCAGGAGTTGGGACAAAATCAGAAGAATTAAACGACATGTTGAACAGATAAACAACGAAAAGGTAGCTAGAAATCCAGATTATGTAAAGTAAATATACGAACCAACAACCACACGCATTAGAGCACTTTCGCACCCTCGCGAATTTTGCTGAAATTCGGCTATTTTATTTTGTGGAGTTTCGGGCCCCAACAACTCCAGCCGCTTCATTACTCTTCCACTAAGTCCCCTCATTGTTTGTGACGTTAGACGATGACCTCAACGGCGACCTTAACCTTGGGGATTTTAATTGTAATCATATCACAGGACTGGAATAAGATTCTCAATGTTGCTGATTGGTAGTAAGTGCAACAAAGTATGCCTTGATGATAAGTATATACACAGATCATACTATGATCACCATCATGTAAGCATGTAGGTGGAGTAATTTGTGGAGCCCCAGCATTTCTTGAAACTCACTTAATATTTCTTCAAAATCATCTAATTTTTTGGGTTGCAAAAGTGCTCTTTTCCCAGTAATAAAGTGTTTATGAGTCCCTTATGTAAATATGTAACTCTGCTCTCAAGGCCCATAGTCTCTCATGCTCCAGAAGTGGGGAGCTTGTTCCTTCCCACAATGCTTTATCCCAATTTTACTTACTCAAAAAAGATATATTATGAAATAGGCATAAAAGCTTTAGTTAGATATAAGTTAATCAATATATATATATTTACTCAAGTCTTTTTTGTTTTGGTTCTACATTCTATATACCAACTATATTGAGCATATGTATCAGTCATTGTGTACAGTAATTAGAAGAAAGGAAATGGTTGACACAGGACTTGGGGGAAGTAGGCCAACACTATGTGTGGCAGATACTCATTCTGTATTTTTTTGGTCTTTTTGTCAGCAAAATGTATGTTTTATACATGTAATGAGCTATAACCTAGTATGTAATATGACCAAAACAAAGTGATAATGTGATATAGAATAATTTTGGTTAAGGTCATGTGACTGTGGGATTAATATTTCCTTTTTGGGAATTGTAGAACACAGTTTGTACATTCTAAATATACAATAACTGTTATGGTTTCTCTTTTCCCTTCATTATCTTATCTTATCTTGTACTATCTAACCTTCGGACTATCTCTTTCCCCTACATCTTCTCGCCCTCCATTCCATTCCCACCAATCCTATTATTATATCTACCTTTCACACTATTACTCAGCGCATCATTTATAACTACCAATAGCGCTTATCTGTAAGGGGGAGTGTTGTATGAGAGGCTTACTAGGGGAGGGCAATATGCATGTCAGGTCTGACCATGCAGGGAAGGGGACACCTAGAACCAAGCGTACTTAGTCACTGTAAATAACCCGGATCCTAGTTTATTGCAAAGGTACCAACCACTATGTGGAAGGCGCCATTATATAGGTACATCGGAAGGATTATCTACGGAGAGAGTCCGGAAGCCTATATGAGCCCGCTAGGACTCTACAACAATCTACATGTAAGGTATCAGCAAGGAGGAATTCTACTAGCTGCAAGAGGGGTAAGGGAGGTGTCATAAGGACGTAGGGGGTATGCCGATGATACTCCAGGCAGACGATGTCAGTATGATCCATGTATACATACTACAATGATTATCCGAATAACTAGATGTGGATTGTCCGAGTGATCCCCTTGCATTATCCCTCTCAGAAGCATTACTCATCATGCTTCTTTTATACTTATATATACCATACAATGTAGTAGATAGTCCTCAGCTTGACCTAGCTGAATATACCTTATTCTCTACAACTCAACACTCAGCTTGATCCTACTCACCTTAGAAGGGGGTAGTGCATCTCAGAACCAGAAGACAGACTTGTCCTTTATATCAGGAAGTGTTACGGCTGTTAGGCCTTATCCTCTAGATCAAGATCAATCGCTGTTTCGGTAAGACCATTGACGGTATAGTCTGACGTCTCTAGACCTCCTGATATAAAGGAAGAGTCTGTCCTCTGGTTCTAAGATGCACTACCCCCTTTCAAGATGAGTAGGATCGAGCTGAGCATTGAGATTGTAGAGAATATGGTATATTCAGCTAGGTCAAGCTGAGGACTATCTACTACATTGTATGGTATATATATAAGTATAAAAGAAGCATGATGAGTAATGCTTCTGAGAGGGATAAG